>CAXIWR010000500.1:0-25000 GCA_964036265.1 Daptonema setosum | reverse complement strand
TTATTGCATTTTTTGATACCTATGGGTAAATTCACCATATAAAACGATTTTTTGATTAAAACATTATTTTAGCAAAAAACGAGGCTCTGAAAGTCGGAAATGTCGAAATTTCAGTTTTTTTTGTTTTTTTTGGAATTTTTTTGTCAAAAATCGTTTATAACTTTTGTTTGGCTTGCGGCATCAAGCTGAAAATTCATAGGGTAAATCTCGAGGTCAATGCGCTCATTTTAAGCTCTAACGGACCGTATTAGCTCAGAGTTTTTCTTTTAGAAAATTAAACTCAACATACATACTCATGAGCTCATGTTGTCAACTTTGACCCAAAGTTCTCGAATTTCGCACGCGATTCAGCATTAGCGGTTTGCGGCGTTGAATACTCCATACCCTAGTTATTAACACCTGATGAACGCACCCCCCCCCCCCCCCCCCCTCACATCGCCTTAGTTTTCTGTGAAAATTTCACTTTTCTGAAAAAATGAGCGAAAAATGGTCATATTTTAGATTTTTTTGCGTTTTGTCATGCTGCTGTGATCGCAACGCTTACGTATCCTTTTTGAGACTTCGGATGGTTAATTTCCTATTAGTTAGCTTCAATTTGAGCCTTATTAGAAGGATTTTCGTTGAATTTGGACCTTTGAAATGCCTTAGAGAAGTTTTTTAATTTTGAGGTTTTTCTGGATTTTCGTGGTTGAATGATGTGTGCCGTGACCCATCATGGTCACAAAGCTTCGTAGACGTCTCTGGAGTTTGGGAAAAGCGTGATTTGAATTTCAGGTCTACCATTTATCTCAACCCCCCGCATCGCCTTAGTTTTCAGTGAAAATTTTTTTTCTCTGAAAAAAATAGTCGGAAAATTGTGAATATTTCGATTTTTGGTCTTTTGTCAAACTGCTGTGATCGCACCGCTCACGTATTCTTTTCGAGACTTCGGATGATTATTTTCCCATTAGTTAGCTTTGTTTTGAGCCCTCTTATAATGATTTTCGTTGAGTTTGGACCTTTGAAATGCCTTAGAGAAGTTTTAAATTTTGAGGTTTTTCTGGATTTTCGTGGTTGAATGATGTGTGCCGTGACCCATCATGGCCACGAAGCTTCGTAGACGTATCTGGAAATTGGGAAAAGCGTGATTTGAATTTCAGGTCTACCATTTTCTCTCATTAACCCAAAAAATTTAGCAAACGTTTGATGAACATGTTGATTCAGAAGAAGGAGAACATTTGTATCATGGATTGCCGAACTCAACAAACCAGGGTAATCCTTCGTAGATCTTCATTTTATGTGCGCCTGAAACATTTTTGTATTTATTAATTAAATTTATTTTCACATTCAAAAAAGTATTCAATATTTCAAATTTTTTTGTTCAAAATTGATGCCTTGGAGGCTGCGAGTTTTTCGATTCAGAGGTTTCGGTCAATGATGTGGTCAAAATGAGTTGTTTAGACTACTTGATAAAAAATAATACCGTTTCAAAAGAATTTCAAGGTTTACGAGTTTGGTTCACTGCGGTCCACGTTCAATGTCAACGATAGAATGTAGGTTATACATAGATCTGCATTCGCCTGAGCCTGCGTATCACGGCACTTAATTGTCTCACGTGTTGCAAGATGCATCAGGGCGACGACGCTTCCAACACGTATATGTAGAGTTCACTAACGAAACTGACCTAAACGAAACTGTCGAAACGAAACTTCTTACCGAAATACGTTGTTTCGTTTCGGAGTATTCGAAACGAATTTTTTTAATTTTCGTTTCGTTAGCTATCGAATCGAAAAGTTTCGGTTGGGTTTTCGTTTCGGTTCGCACTAACGAAATTTGAACGTTTCGTTAAGCGTTTCGTTAAGGTCTCCAATGATTTTATTTAATAATATCGACAAATAAAATTTCAAAATAAATTCAAATTTAAATAAAAAAAGGTATGAGTAAACTTGGTAGAAAAAATCTCACTCACTTACTCACATACTTGCTCAATCATTGAATCACTCACTCACTCACTCATTGAAATATTCACTCACTCACTCACTCACTCCTTCACTCACTCCATCACTCACTCACTCACTCCTTCACTTATTCAGATAATCACAGACTCACAGTTCCCGATAACTGAGGAATAATTGAGACTTTTTCTACCAGGTTTACTCATACCCTAATTTATTTGAATTTTGAATTTGAATTTATTTTGAAATTTTATTTGTTGATATTATTAAATTAAATCATTGGAGACCTTAACGAAACCCTTAACGAAACTTTTTTCGTTTCGGTAGCTAACGAAACGAAACACAGAAATTTCGTTTCGAATCAATCGAAACGAAACAAAAAGAGTTTTGTTTCGATGGGATCGAAACGAAAGTCAAAAGTTTCGATTCGTTTCGTTTCGTTCGTTAGTGATCACTACGTATATGTACTGTACAGTCGGTGCAGCGGGTTATGTCTTGTAAAACTTTTGCCATTCACATACTAAAATTGCGTTTTTCTCTGTTTATAACGGGAATATGGTGATGAAAATTGGTGGGAATATGGAATAGGATCTGGCGCACCTTTTCAATTTGACAGATAATTGAAAAAATTATTTCACAGGCAGAAAAAAATGATGAGAACGTACACGGACCATAAACTTGTGTTAAAGTGATGTTTCATGAGTAGGAACGACTTTTTAAATATTCTTGCTCGCTGAAAAGGTGCGCCAGACCCTATCCCATATCCCCACCATTTTTCATCACCATATTCCCGGTATAATCCGAGAAAAACGCAATTTTAGGATGTGAATGGCAAAAGTTTTACAAGACATAACCCGCTGCACCGACTGTAGGTAACCTTTTGGACTCACGTAGTTTTTATTAATTTCATGAATAGAATAAGCATGTATTCATATTTAACCGTCGTTTTAGGAAAATATCTGAATTAATTTGTTCTATAAAAATTTAAGTAAGATACATTCGTTCGGGTGTCAAAGTGACGAACTGATTGTAACTATGTCCATAGAGTGATGGGCATTAGTGAAATGCATCCGTTGGAATTCCCCGAGTATGAGTAAAAACTCTACATACAAAAGTGCCACTGATAAATGGTTATATGCTAACGAAAAATCATGTGCAATCAGCAGTCAAACTAAAGACTAACAGCGGATAGCGAGCTTTGATTTAATTGACCAACTTAAAAATATTTGCTGGAATTTTTTCACACATGAAGTGTGCATACATACGACTCTAATGGGTAGTTTTAAATTTTTTATCCGGCTGCTCATCGAATTTCATCATAGAGCAATGGAAATTAAAGATATGACTGGTTTGAGTTGTCAATTATTTTCTCCATTGTAAGTCAGATACACACTGAGATCAAAAAAATTTTGTCATCAAAAAGTTACTCATTGATCATAAAAATTATACTTTTAGAGTTATTGGGGACACAAAATTCCAAACCCCAAAATTTTCATAGATTCTAAAACCTATTTTTTTGTTAAATTATATTCCACATGAAGCTTAACTGTCCGTTAACCTCCGGTTAACTATCGTCATGCTGGCTTCACGTCATGCTGGGAGCGAGGACACGCGCGTTAGGCCCGCGCAGCGGTGGTATTTTAGTTGTTACCCCACCTTAGGAAATTTCGTGTTTTGATAAAATGCTAGGAAACATTTTTTGGGTTTGGAAATATACATTGGGGACCATTAGATGACAAATAATTAATTGTAAAGTGTCGAATGCGAACAGTTTTTTACTCGCCCTGTATTCAGCCCTAGCCCCTAAGGTACTGGTCGAATCTCTTCATACTGAATATCTGGAACTTTATGTATAAAAACCGCTGCTGAACAGTTGTATGCACACATGATTGATCAGTCTTTAGTTTGACTGCGGATTGCACTTAATTTTTCGTAGCATATAAACATTTTTCAGTGGCAATTTTGTATATAGAGTTTTTTTTACACATAAGCAGGCCGTCGAGGAAATCCATTGGATGCATTTCACTCATGCCCATCACTATATGGACATATGTAGATGCAATCAGTTCGTCACTTTGACACCCGAACGAATGTATCCTACTTAAATTTTCATAGAAACAATTAAGGGTTCAGACAATTTAATTCAGACATTTTCCTAAAACGACAATGTTAAATATGAATACATGCATTACATTGCACGGAGCTGATGAAGTACTGAGTATGGTAAAATTCATTATAGACGAAAGCTACGTACAGATAGGGGACGATTTGTACAAGCAGGTAGCTGGAATACCGATGGGCTCTAACTCATCGCCAATGCTTTGCGACTTAACCCTGAGCTGGTTAGAATACACTTACATGACAAAGTTTAATCCATGGGATAACGATGTCGTTATCTTACGGTACATAGACGACATTATTACCGTTAACATTGACTTCGATCAACATATTAAGCAAATTTACCCAATTGAACTGGAGTTAAACAAACAAGGAACTAAAAATAACAAGATAAGTTATCTAGATATAGAGTTCGACACACATAACGGAGACACATATGTATATAATAAAACCGATGTTTTTAAATTTAAAGTAAATCGAGCGTTTCAGTATGGTTCATGCGTTCATACAAACATGATCAAAGGAGTAATTACTGGTCAGATACTCAGATTTCATCGAATAACCAATAAGTATAAAGGATTTCTTGAAGCCGTAACTAAGTACGCAGAACAACTCTATAAAAAAGGACACAATAAGCACATGATCATGGCATGTATATGTAAATACTGCAAAAAATATGGGAAGTTGTTTTGGAAATATAAAATGCTCGATAAAGAGGATATCACAAATAACTTCCTGAATAAAGTGGCCAAAGAAATTACTAATATGTAAAAGGAGTCCACCTTTTATGTACAGGACAATTAAGAACGAAACATTTATCAAATGAAGAACAGCAATCTAATTTTTCACATACACGTAGGTACATCAATAGCCACCTACACAATAAGACATACTGACGTTCATATGTCCAGCATAGCAGCATTCTGATATAAAATGTTTTGAAAATATTTTTTGGATATATTATTTAATAACTCGGATATGGATAGTTAACTTCATTTGATTCTTATTATAGAATTAGTGTACATTCACGCAAATTCGCCGTTAATAAAAAACATGTCAAACGAAGCCACCGGTAACACAACGCCAACGGATTGGGAGACGATCGGGAAAAATAAATCGAAGAAGAGAAAGCTGGTGAGTTATTATTTATTATTCTATAAAAAATTTCAACTCTAGGTTAGACAGGTATGACTGCGATGGAAGTGTAGGTTAAGGGTAACCTGGTAGACTACTGACGAAGGCGGAACCAGGTTACCAGGAGGGAACGTGTCTAGTTCTTTAATTCCGCCGAAACACGTAACTCCTTTTCTAATTCTTAACTTTTTCGCTCGGTGTGATTGTTTAGAAAGTTTCTTAATTAAAATTATTGTTATTGCTAGTTCCTCTGGAGCCGACGGTCGTCCCTTTGCGGACGCGTTGATCTAGAGAACTAGCTTAATTTCACAATTTTGTGCAGTCAATATATTAAGTTTTACACTTATTATTACTTACTTTTACACCCCACACTGAACCTTACGTCTAAACCGGATAAATTTTCCGGTGTTGTTAATTTAAAAGTACACCAAACAAACAACCATCTTGTTAGTTTCACGTCGACTCTGTTCTGGGTTACCCGAATGGTTAATACTTAGAAATTTATCACGTAAATACAAGTGGTTAATAATTTATACATTTTTGACATGGTTATAACATGAAACACAAGCGCCAGAATTTACATGATTAACTTTTCCATCAACCAATGCACTCGTTTTGCATTGGCTTTGATGCGTTCACTTACATCATCCTAGGTTATTCCTAGGCTCTGATGCGTTATCTTCATCATCCCGGGTTTTACCAGGGCTCTGATGCGTTTACCTACATCATCCTAGGTTATTCCTAGGCTCTGATGCGCTAACCTACATCATCCTAGGTTATACCTGGGCTCTGATGCGTTTACCTACACCATCCTCGGCGCATGCCAAGGCTCTGGTGCACTTACCTAAATTATCCTATAACAAATAAAACAGCAGATTTCTAAATATCTTTTACTGTAGCGAATATGTACAGTATAATGTGTCCTACCTAATGCACTATCCTACGATACTTCTTAGAATACACTAGGTTGTCTAGCATGAACAATTTTGCTGAATGGAATAACTTGTTATGAACTATTTGTTTTAGCTCCGAAAATATTTACGTATTCAATTAACGTTATTCATTCCAGAGCGCCGACAACAACGAGACCCGTGAATGCCTGAATAAACTGCAATCTGATGTGGGTGATCTGAAGGCAGCAAACGTGCAGATGAAGCAGCGAATCTTGAAGAATGAGAGAGCGCAACGGAAGTATAACGCGATCGTGTCAGGATATACACCGCAGAAACTTGATAAAATTGAAACGGATGGCGTCACGGACTACGACTACCGATCGGTGGTCCTGGACATCATCAATATGTTCGAGTTCGACAGGAAATACGGTCAATCGTTCGTCGACCGAATCACTCTGTCGGGCACCAGCACGATGCATTTGTTGAAAGAACGAAAGAACGGTAGTTGTGATTTGATCTGGGTGTTCACACGGATAAACGACAGGCGTATGTTTCTCGATAGTGCGAATAAGAAGGTGATTCACAACAAGAAAACATGTCACGGTCTGAAGTTATTCATCAATCCGGACAAGCCTGAGGAAGACGTGAGTGAGGACTTTATGTGTAGACAGAAAAGAAACGAACTGAACAACGTAGTCGGTCATAGCAATGTCAGGATGAGAGGCTTGTTCATTGAGATTCATGGAATTCGTAAGCGACATAGTGCCTGGACATGCGCGGACGCCATTGCACTGCATGACACTGTTGTGAACACGGCACGTCAGGAGAATGCGCGCTCTATGCAGCCACGAGCGCAGGTGGCCACGACATCCACTGCTATGAACTAGATTTACATACTTGCTGAATTCTTTTACGTGATCGTTCGCAGACACCATTTCACCCTTGATTCTTCTATTACAGTGACGTGGTATATTACTGATATGTCCTCTACTTACTTCCTTGAATTTTTGCGCACTTCGACTTGTTCAAAGCTTTGCATGTGTTTGATGATATTCCTTTTGTTCTAAACATATCGTGGCCCATAAAGGGACTTTTAAATTCAGCTTTTGTGTTATGCGTCATTTTGGCTAATTTCCATGTTAACCATAATTTTACGTTCACATAAATGTCTTAATTTCGGATGTAGGCTAACGCACTCGAATAAACACTTTAGTTTTCGATTACTACTCACTGTTCCTGGTTATCGTTCTAGATTCTTTGGGTCGTTAAAAATTTACTCACGTTTTCCAAATACTTAAGTTTTCGATGAACGCAATGCCAATAATCGTTTAACCACCTCTAACATCTCAATTATGTTTACAATAAACCTTCTGCACTGAGACTCGAGGTGGTTAAGAAGTAACTGAACCAATATTTTTGAAAGGAGAACAACCGTTTGTTCTGCCATCCCCCCCCTCTCTTCATATCTGTAACTCTCTGGTTCAGTTACACAAACCACCTCTGTCAACCATGACAAGTCTCATTAGGCAATACATTTTCGACCCACTTTCGGCAGGTAAAACTTACGTCATGAACACTGACTTAAATTACAACATAACTGACATCAATATAAAACCGAACAACGTCTTTGGTATCAGCATGACAAAATGTAATCTCAAAACATGTTTCACATGTGCGCAATCGAACACGGGGCCAATCTTTAAATCTACGAACACGGGAATAAAATATGTTAGTAAAAACAGTGCCTCTGGAACATGCCGAGACACAAATTTGATATATCTTATTGAATGCAACCTGTGCAACAAACAATATGTCGGCGAAACAACACAAATGCTAAAGACTAGATTCATGCAACACGTCAACAATGTGAAGAAAAATAAAAATAAATCCTTCCTAGTGCAACATTTTAATGGAAACAATCACAGTTATAAAAATATGTCTATTCGTATACTGGACTACACATCGATACGCAGTGGTAATGTCAAAGCCGAATTGCGAGACATTGAAAGAAACTGGATTCTAGCTCTGAATACATGTTACCCATTAGGTCTCAATGACAATTTAAAAAACTTCGGTAACATTAGTCAATGGAACGAAAACGATATGCTGATCGGAAAACCCCTACCGTTTTTCAGAGTGAAAATTAAACACCACCGAACCGGCAAACGTAAAAAGAGACACAGAAGTAAAAGGTTGGATGAAGATTTTCTACAAAAATTGACGAACTTATGCAATGGAAATCAAAACACTAAAATTTACCCATTCCTACGTTCTGCCAGCAAAAAAACGTTAGCTTTTGCCAGAAAAATCATAGATGAAAACGACATATCTCCATCTATCAAGCTACTGATACTAGGATACTACACTAGTAAATTTCCAGATGACAATATGAATCACTATATGGATCACTATATGAAAACCAAACAACTGTCGGATAGAATTGTTCTTGATTACAACAGCACAGAAATGGATAAGTTGCACTTGAACACGTATATTAATAAACACACTATTCAAAGCATTAACAGCAGCACTGACCCAAGTAGTAACAGACGACGTGCAGAAATAGTTTACAGATACAAAACACCAATTGGTAGGCAACTGTATAATTACAACAAGTTTCTACGAAACACCAATTTGGAGCAAATGATTGAACTAACTAACAAAAAGTGTGTCTGTGACAAGTACACTAAGTATGTGGACAACAGCGTTAACCATGTAGTGACAACGGATATGAGCATACTAAATGATAATAAAAGTGCGCAACTTATGGAATACGGTACCAACTTTCGAATAGATAATGCTCACCTAACTGCACAGGACTTTGAAGCACCTATGAACGAGCTACGAACTTATGCATTTAAGATAACGAAAAGAAATCGCATCGGAAATGAAGATGTAGCTGTTGGAAAGTTCTGTGAAAAACTAGCTGAATACATTTTAAGCAAGCTAACTATATCTGCATACGAGAAGCCAACCATCAACATCAAAACAATAAAAAAGAACAAAATATTCAGTCAGTTTATTTGCGCTCCAATTGACAAAGCAGCCAACAACTTTGCTCTAATATGTAAGAAATTCTATACAATTCGCTTACTCGATGAGATGGGATTACTTCCAACGAAACTTATTAACAATGCTACGTACAAAAAACAAACTGAAGAAAAAGGAAATGTACTGAAACGGCACGTTAATTACACCAACTCTCTATTAAACAGTAACATAAAAACCGAAACCCTGAATAACATTCCAATATTATACGGTATACCTAAATTACACAAAAACCCAGTCAAGTTCCGATACATAGCTGGTGCAAACAACACCAGTGTCACCGAAGTCGCCAAAACGTTGCATAAAATTCTGAAACATCTTAAAAACCACTTTCGAAACTACATACTGCACCGTCGCACAACAAAGAAGCGGAAAACTCAGATATTTGGCAATCGACAATAGTATCGTCGTACCTCAAAAAATACACAAAATAAAAGCGCCTATCACCACCATGATGACGTATGACTTCAGTACATTGTACACCAAACTGAACCACAACTGCATTATCGATTGCATGAGAGATCTCATTCAGCTGCTGTACCGTAATCACGGAAAAAAATATATTTCAGTCCCTAAAACTGATTACGGTAGATGTTTCTACACTAATGACAGTGGCTACGACAAATACCGTACATTGCACGGAGCTGATGAAGTACTGAGTATGGTAAAATTCATTATAGACGAAAGCTACGTACAGATAGGGGACGATTTGTACAAGCAGGTAGCTGGAATACCGATGGGCTCTAACTCATCGCCAATGCTTTGCGACTTAACCCTGAGCTGGTTAGAATACACTTACATGACAAAGTTTAATACATGGGATAACGATGTCGTTATCTTACGGTACATAGACGACATTATTACCGTTAACATTGACTTCGATCAACATATTAAGCAAATTTACCCAATTGAACTTGAGTTAAACAAACAAGGAACTAAAAATAACAAGATAAGTTATCTAGATATAGAGTTCGACACACATAACGGAGACACATATGTATATAATAAAACCGATGTTTTTAAATTTAAAGTAAATCGAGCGTTTCAGTATGGTTCATGCGTTCATACAAACATGATCAAAGGAGTAATTACTGGTCAGATACTCAGATTTCATCGAATAACCAATAAGCATAAAGGATTTCTTGAAGCCGTAACTAAGTACGCAGAACAACTCTATAAAAAAGGACACAATAAGCACATGATCATGGCATGTATATGTAAATACTGCAAAAATTATGGGAAGTTGTTTTGGAAATATAAAATGCTCGATAAAGAGGATATCACAAATAACTTCCTGAATAAAGTGGCCAAAGAAATTACTAATATGTAAAAGGAGTCCACCTTTTATGTACAGGACAATTAAGAACGAAACATTTATCAAATGAAGAACAGCAATCTAATTTTTCACATACACGTAGGTACATCAATAGCCACCTACACAATAAGACATACTGACGTTCATATGTCCAGCATAGCAGCATTCTGATATAAAATGTTTTGAAAATATTTTTTGGATATATTATTTAATAACTCGGATATGGATAGTTAACTTCATTTGATTCTCATTATAGAATTAGTGTACATTCACGCAAATTCGCCGTTAATAAAAAACATGTCAAACGAAGCCACCGGTAACACGACGCCAACGGATTGGGAGACGATCGGGAAAAATAAATCGAAGAAGAGAAAGCTGGTGAGTTATTATTTATTATTCTATAAAAAATTTCAACTCTAGGTTAGACAGGTATGACTGCGATGGAAGTGTAGGTTAAGGGTAACCTGGTAGACTACTGACGAAGGCGGAACCAGGTTACCAGGAGGGAACGTGTCTAGTTCTTTAATTCCGCCGAAACACGTAACTCCTTTTCTAATTCTTAACTTTTTCGCTCGGTGTGATTGTTTAGAAAGTTTCTTAATTAAAATTATGCTTATTCTATTCGAAAAATTAATAAAAACTACGTGAGTCAAAAAGGTTACCTACATTTATGTACGTGTTGAAAGCTTCGTCGCCCTGATGCGTCTTGCTACATGTGAGACAATTAAGTGCCGCGATACGCAGGCTCAAGCGAATGCAGACCTATACCCTAGATTATATCGTTGATATGGAACGTGAACCGCAGTGACCCAAACTCGTAAACCTTCAAATTCTTTTGAAACGGTATAACTTTTTTTTTTATCAAGAAGTCTAAGCGACTCATTTTGACCACATCGATGACCGAAACCTCTAAATCGAAGGTCGCAGCCACCAAGGCATCAATTTTGAACGATAAAATTTTAATTATTGAATACTTTTTAGAATGTGAAAATAAATATAAAAATGAAATACGAAAATGTTTTAGGCGCACTTAAAATGAAGATTCATGAAGGATTACCCTGGCTTGTTGAGTACGGCAATCCATGATACAAAAATATTCTCCTTTCTCTGAATCAACAGAGTTATTTATAAACATTTGCAAATTTTTTTGGGTTAATGTGAGAAAAAAAGTTAAACTTGAAATTCAAATCACGCTTTTCCCTTACTCCAGATACGCCTACGAAGCTTTGTAACCATGATGAGTCATGACTCATGGCACACATCATTCAATCAGGAAAATCCAGAAAAACCTCAAAATTAAAAACTTCTCTAAGGCATTTCAAAAGTCCAAACTCAACGAAAATCATTATAATAGAGCTCAAAATAAAGCTAACTAATGGGAAAATAATCATCCGAAGTCTCGAAAAGAATACGTAAACGGTGCGATCACAGCAGTTTGACAAAAGACCAAAAAACGGAAATTTGACAATTTTCCGATTATTTTTTTCAGAAAAATAAAAATTTTCACTGAAAACTAAGGCGATGCGGGGGGTTGAGAGAAAATGGTAGACCTGAAATTCAATTCACGCTTTTCTTAAACTCCAGGTACGCCTACGAAGCTTCGTGGCCATGATGGGTCACGGCACACATCATTCAACGACGAAAATCCAGAAAATAGAGCTTAAATTGAAGCTAACTAATAAGAAATTAATCATCCGAAGTCTTGAAAAGGATATGTAAGCGATCTTGCGATCACAGCAGCTTGACAAAACGCAAAAAAATCTAAAATTTGACCATTTTTCGCTCATTCTTTTAGAAAAGTGAAGTTTTCACTGAAAACTAAGGCGTTGCGGGGGGGACACGTTCATCAGGTGTTAATAAGCAGGGTATGGAGTATGCAACGCCGCAAACCGCTAATGCTGAATCGCGTGCGAATTCGAGAATTTTGGGTAAAAGTTGACACCATGAGCTCATGAGTATGTATGTTGAGGTCAATTTTCTAAAAGAAAAACTCTGAGCTAATACGGTCCATTAGAGCTTAAAATGAGCGCATTGACTTTGAGAATTACCCTTTGAATTTTCAGTTTGATGCCGCAAGCCAAACGAAAGTTATGAACAATTTTTGACAAAAAATGTCAAAAAAAAAATTCTGAAATTTCGATTTTTTCGACTTTCAGAGCTTCGTTTTCTGCTAAAATAATGCTGTAATAAAAAAATCGTTCTATATGGTGAATAACCACCCATAGATGTATCAAAAAAATGCAATAAACCGGGAAGTTGTTATTTGGACCGCTAACCCCATACCAACCGTAGAATCTCTCAGGCAAGGCGATTTAAACGAAAGCTGACATCCATCGAACTTTTACTTGCTCAACCAGCTAAGGTGGATGTTTACCCTTATTAACAAGTGAAAATAATAGTATATGCAACAAGTGATGTAGATCTCGGTTTTTCCTCCATGCGCAGTTTTCAACGCAATGAGGCGTGACGGCCGCTGTGATTGGCCGATCTCTCTGATACTTAAGATTTATCTAAGTTAATGATGTAAATCCCTGTGACTTTCAGCTCAATCGCAAAAGTGTTGGCATTTTTTGGACCACCCTGTATTTCTAACCCGTTATTTCACAGAAGTTCTATAACTCACATCACATGATAATTGGTTGTATTTCGAAGACCTTCTTTCAGAGGAAATGAAGAGATAAGTGTACAAACCATACATAAATAAATTGGTAGGATAGTAGAGTTGGAACCAATGTGTTTCGACGAAATTTAAAAGAACTAAACACATTGTTCCGGTGGCCAGGCTCCGTCATCGTAGGGCAGTGGATTGGAATCCAAAGTTCGTCTGTTTTATAACATTAACTTAATGTGAGGATCAACATCTAAACATTATATAAAATAGAAAACATGTAAGTTATATCGCACTTAGTTTTCGTTCTGAGACCAGGTGCCAAACGTTCAGCTGCAGCAGTTGTCTATGATTGGCGCAGAACGGTATTGCTAACTCTGTTAAGTTTTGAGTTCCAGTTTTTTTCTCATGTGGAAAAAAAGACGAACTCACGGCTGAACGACAGATTTCGATTTATAACCAATTATCACGTGACTTATAGAACTTCAAAGTACTTTTGCATGAATACGCAAGAGTCTTCCAAAAGTTCCTGTGATATGGGGGTAACCGTAAACATTGAATAAATTTTAAATTTATTCAAAATTCACTCAAACGCTCAAACTTGACCACTGAAATTGGTTAACGCGCTTAACTTTATCTAACGCTATTTCGTGCACACGGTCATTAATGCTTTAAAATTTCCACACACCAGTCAAATCCGGACTTCTAAACCTCTGAATTACCTGTCCTTCGGCAGGTTTGTACATCAGATTGGCATTCCAACGCCTGGAAAGAAAAGTTGAAGTGAGCAAAGTTGAATCGGAAACCACATTTGTATATCCTCAATTAAATGGAAGAACAAAGCCGAAAATCTGTCATCCTCTTGTTTTTGGTTGCAATTTTCGCATGTACACAATTTGTGGAGCAAAATTTTTCTTTTTACAAAGTTTACGCACGGAATATTTTTTACAATTCTTAAGAAGCTGATAAATCGAATGTAGTCTTTCAGTCCATCGAGATATAAAGACGCTTTCAAGATTCAAGTGAAAAACACACAATCACAGTTTGGTCAGACCATGAAACATCAACTTCATTTTTGGTCCACACACTTATCTGACGTGCGTGCACGTACTGATTTATAGCTTGTAGTCCACCATCTGAGTTCGATGTAAAAGAGGATGTTTCATTGGCTATGATGTTTTTATACATCAGAATTGATATATTGTCTTTGTATGCTCTTTTTTGCCTCAAGTTTTTTTACACTTAACAAGTTTTCAACCCGATGTTTTATGATCTGAGCAAGGATGGTACTTCAAAATTCACCAAAATCTCGAGAGCGTCTTCAGTTGACACCGCTCTTAGTAATTCGTCGTTTCGTCATACGGATTCCAGTGCATAACTGACATTCAAAATTTTCCGAACCATTGAACTTCACCTCTTAGTGTTTTATAAAAAAAGTTGATAACTAAAACAATCACCTAAACTCAGCTTGACGTCTCCCTTTTATGACATAACCACGTAGGATCTTATTTATTCGTTCAAGGGAACGGTCAGTAACAGCTGTAAGTTTTTTTCAGGCTCGTTAAAGCCACTGTGATACTTTTGAACTACTCAATCTCTAGTTAAATTTACAAAAAAGATAAACAACCAGCAAACTTTTTCGGTGAGCCTTCGGGCATTCGGCCTTTGATCTTGAGTGTCATGCCTTTCTGAAGCTGACCACCGATACTCCACCAGAACGGAGCCATCTATAAATCTTATATATTAAAACTCCAATGTAGATTCCCCCATATCGTGTAATCAGTGAAAATATATAAAAGAAGTTGTATTGAGTTGAAAACTTTACGGGTGGCTCTAACATTTTGTTTTTGTTACAGTATTCTGATAAATAAACTAAACTCTCAACTAAAGTTAGGTCGGGTTAACACAACCGAACACTTTTAATGGCAAACAAAAATATGCTTCACCCTCGGGTTTAGTGCAGGAAATGGTTATTATTTACCTTGATCGTCCGTTGCCCTGCAACGGGTTTACCCTAGTATCAAGTAAAATAAAGCCCTCATGTTGTTTCTGCCAGCAAAAATATTGCTCAATACGTCTGATAATGGAACACCACTAGCCTCAACTCAACTCGGTTGACACCCTAACTTGACACAGTATAGCATGGGGTGTTGAAGATTGACGTGCGTGTTAACACTGATTGTCTGATGTTTCAGTAACAGGCTTTTTGGGCAATATTTTTGCTTGCAGATACATTATACGGGCTTTAGTTAATACTGTCTACTAGGTCTAAGGAGACAGTGAAAGATCATCTCATACGACAAAACGTATTTTTCTACACTTAAAAGTTTCAATGAGAATTTGCTCGAATTTTCTATAGAGTGGACCGATTTAAAAAAATTCTGCGCTGATTTGTAGACAAATCTTGGCAATTTTGTTTGACGCTTATAATTTTGAAAAAGCTGTGTGATAGCAGTTTTTAGGCCAAAAATCCCGAACCCTCTTATTTTTGCATTTTACGATCATTGGCGTCACAGAGAAACGTGTTGTTGTTGGTCCGTTAACGCCCCGAACAAAAAAAAACAACTTAAAATTTGAAGTGTCACATTAAAACAATAAAATAAACAGTCAACGTATTAGAAAACATACATGAAAGGAACATGCACCCATGTGCATTACGTGAATCATTAGGTTGATAGAAAGCGGCATTTCGAACCGAGACAGCTCATCATTGTCGCATAAAATTTGAGCTTTGTCAACAGCCAGTTTGCAATAGTTGCGATATTTCAAACTAATGTAAGTTACAAAATAAGCAAATTGAAATAATCATCGATTATTACGAGAATTAAAAAAGTTTTTGGAAAAGGTAGGTATCTCTGATGCTATCGTGCAGGGCACTGTTGGTCGCTAGAGTAAGGAAAACAGGATATGGCTGATTGCCCGGCGTCAACCCGGCTGTTAGTTGAAAGGTTGGTTAGCCAACGTACACAGTATTTGATCGGTATTATTTATTAGCTTTAAACCATACGAGCACAATACGACGGACATCAAATCATCATGGAATCGCAGCATTATATTATCATTAATATTATCATTCAATACTTTATTATATATTACATAATTATTAATAAACTTTACTTTCAGATTCTTCAACAACTTCAATTCCGAAATTAATATTTTAAGAAAACCCAAAAACATCGCTGGTCGTCTTCTAGAATATAACACATTTTCTGGCATGATACACTCTTAAACTTGTTTGTTAATATTTTAACAAACAAGTTTGTTAAAAGAAGTTTAACAAACAGTTTGTGAAATTTGTGTTCGGAAAAGACAAATTAACAAATAAGTTTGTGGATTCAAGCAATATATTTGCTATTGTAGCAAAATAATTTGTATTATAGGAATGAAACATCAACTCTCATTTGGAGAAGATGAATATACAAAAAGGATATGAAGATGACAAAATTTTTGCCATTTTTCTTTCTTTAGCAACAAATTATCTAAAAATTTGCTTTTCAGTAGAATGGCGCTTGTTTGCCCGTATTGTGATCGAAAAACGACACATATAACAGGCCTGTCTGTCCATCTCATTCTCAACTCACAGCACCAGAAGGAGTAGAAGTCACCGCTCACCGTACATAGAAGGTTCGTGGAGTTTCAAATTAGGGAGTGCCGGAGTGATTGAGTGAGTGAGTGAGTGAGTGAGTGAGTGAGTGAGTGAGTGAGTGAGCGAGTGAGTGAGTGAGTGAGTGAGTGAGTGAGTGAGCGAGTGAGTGAGTGAGTGAGTGAGTGAGTGAGTGAGTGAGTGAGTGAGTGAGTGAGTGAGTGAGTGAGTGAGTGAGTGAGTGAGTGAGTGAGTGAGTGAGTGAGTGAGTGAGTGAGTGAGTGAGTGAGTGAGTGAGTGAGTGAGTGAGTGAGTGAGTGAGTGAGTGAGTGAGTGAGTGAGTGAGTGAGTGAGTGAGTGAGTGAGTGAGTGAGTGAGTGAGTGAGTGAGTGAGTGAGTGAGTGAGTGAGTGAGTGAGTGAGTGAGTGAGTGAGAGGGTGAGTATGTGAGTGGAAGAGTAAGTGGGTGAATTAAAAGGTGAGTCAGTGAGTGGGTGAGGGTGAGTGAGTGGGTGAGAGAGTGAGGGAGTGAGTGAGTCTGCGAGTGGGTGAGAGAGTGGGTGAATTGAAAGGTGAGTGAGTGAACTTCCTGATTGAAAAGTTATTAATACTGGTTTCAGAGCCGGTGGACTCGATTGAAGAGCAAATGAGGGGTAATGAAGGCACGTAGTAAAAGGCGTTCGGTGCGTGTGAGTGACAATTACGAATACGTCAGTATGAGGGACGCTAATCAGTGTATTGATTATTTTACAATGCTTGATCTGTTGATTAAACCGAACGTCATGACTAAGCCCAGTTTGCCCGTCAAGAGCATTTTCTTCAGTTTCATGCAATACATTCAGTGAACTTGTTTCATCAACGAGTACTTTTTTTAGACAATATGTACATATCTGATCACTGAATGTATTAGCTCTGAAATATGGCCAATTAGAAATTTTCTGGTACTCATTTTTGTGTAAACCATGTTCATTAGTTAAAAACTTGACACTTTCCGTTCACCAAACATTCAAAGACTTTATTTGGAAACGCGCATTTATAAACTCCACTCGTGATTCATAAATTTTTTTTGTGATGCTTATTATTAATCATGATGTTATGATGGATTTATTAATATGGATAGAAATTTATTTCTTTACCCTTTCACTGTATTAGATGATGTTTGAATCCCCGAAATCTGGCCGGTTTCAGCCACCTCAAATCAGCCCATTTTGAAAACTTTTTCATTAATGTAACACTTTAAAGGTGGTTTTGACTGCTGCGAGAATAATGTATCTACGGAACATATCTCAAATACGATTAAAAAGCTGATCTACTGTATTATGTTTGCTCAATTGTGTATTTACTGCAAAGGTGCTTGAGGGATCATGTTTAAATAATGTGAAATCCAACTTAATTCTACGTTCTTGCGATTGATATCATTATTGCAGTGAATAAATTTTATTTCCACTGAACTATGCTCGACAAAAGCAAAAAAAAATTTTTTTGCAAGAAAAAATTAACAAAAACATGTTTGTTGAATTCAAAATTCACAAAGGATTTGCTTAAAAAAAGCAAAGTGGTTAATCACGTCTTCCATAAAAAATTAACAAACACTTTGCATATTTTAGCAAAGTCTTTTTAGGTATCTATGGTTCTTAAGCGTTTGTTAAAATTAACAAACGCTTAGTTAATTTTAACAAACGTTTAGTTATTTTTAACAGACAGTTTTAAGAGTGTAAGCTCACCTGATCATTGAATACAAAGGTACATACAGTGTCTTACGGTAATTACATAAACACACCTACATACAGGTGGTTACACCTACTCTAGAAGACGTGGTGGTAGTCATATTGAGAAACGTTGATTCTATGAATGCATTTAGTGCTTTCGTGATTTTTATGCTGTATTATGGTTTCAAGTTATAAAATAAAAAAAAGCATTTTAAAAAAAGTGCTGCCCCATGATATAACAGTAACATCATAATGGTCGGAAACCACGTGAAAAAGGCGAAAATGAAGGGGTTTTGGGTTTTTGGCCTAAAAACTGCTGTCTAACAACTTTTTCGAAAAATTAAGCGTCAAAGAAATTTGCCAAAAATTGTCTACAAATCAGCGAAGAATTTTTTAAAATCGGTCCATTCTATCAAAAATTAAAGCAAATTCTCATTGAAACTTTTATTTAAGTGGGACACCCTGCAGATCTATAATCAACCGGTTGGGCTAGAAAATTCTACAGGGTGGTCCAAAAAAAATGACAACACTTTGAAGCTGAATAACTCTCGGCACAAAGATCTGATTTGATTGAAATTTTCAGGTATTATCATCAACATACTAATTTATAGAAATATATAAAACCAAGGGAATCGGACAATCACAGCGGCCACCACGCATTAATGTTTGCAAAAATGCGCATGGGTCAAAAACCGAGCGAATCATATATGAACATTCAGGACATGGTTTACCCGTGATTTGTGAAACAATAAACTCAGTTATTTTAGCCTGTTATCAATCAGAGTCTTTTTTACTCATTCTAAAGCTATTTTATTTAAAAAAATTGTATTTTATTTTCCATTGGATAAAATCTTTTTTCAGAGGTGAAAACTGCGTGTATTTTCTTCTGACAATGAAAAAGCGCTTAGTTAGCTAAACTAAAACGAAAAAACTAAAACCAATTGAACGAAAAGCTTAAAAACCAAAAATAAACATGTAATCGTACCAACGGCTAGAAAAAAAACAATTGTTTCATTTATTACGTGCAAATCATCCCTTGAATATGCATGCAAGGTTAGGCGGTTTTTGACCCATGCGCATTTTCGCAAACATTAATGCGTGGTGGCCGCTGTGATCTTCCGATCCCTTTGGTTTTATATATTTTTCTAAGTTAGTATGTTGATGATAATACCTGAAAATTTCAACCGAATCTGATCTCTGTGCCGAAAGTTATTCAGCTTCAAAGTGTTGTCATTTTTTTTGGACCACCCTGTAGAACAAACCTGTTCGTCAACTCGACGTAGTAATCGATCCCCGGCCAAAATTTCGCCGGCTGGTTTCTGTAATTCGAGTAGAATATGTATTGCATTATCAATTGATTAGAAGATTTGTTATACTGACTAACTAAAGATGTGTATACACTATAACTATGGGAGTGGACACTGACCATCCATGACCATTTTCAGAAACCTTGGAGTTTCAGAATTGAAAAATTTCCCGACATATTTCTGTCACTAACTTGTGAAAAAATGGTTTTACTGTTTTTGGGTTATTACATAGGATATCAATATCTCTCTAACTTTAACAGTCTAACAGGACCAAGCCTGGTGCAAGTCTAATGTTATCCACCTAGTTAATTTAAGGTTCTAGACAAATATAAAGACAAACATTACGGGTGGTGCTGAGGCGGGCCTGATCGAAGAAGACGTAAGTATCTTGGATGCCTGCACACACGTGCTGAAAACTATATTTTTACAGCAACAAGAACAACAACAACAACAACAACAACAACAACAACAACAACAACAACAACAACAACAACAACAACAACAACAACAACAACAACAACAACAACAACAACAACAACAACAACAACAACAACAACAACAACAACAACAACAACAACAACAACAACAACAACAACAACAACAACAACAACAACAACAACAACAACAACAACAACAACAACAACAACAACAACAACAATAACAACAACAACTACAACAATCTCAACTATAACAACCACGTCCAACCTTATTTTCATCTGACCAACCTTGGTTCCAATAACACCCGTAGCACAGAAACTTTTTTGAACATCTAATCTATGATTTCAATATTCACAAAAAAAGTTTGATCGACCCCAAAAAGTTGTACACTCAATCGATTTTCATAAAGTTACCTTCATCTTAAGTGTGTGGATAAAAGCAACTAACAATTATCAAATCGGTTCCATTCAAAATTAGCAAACCCTAATCAACGTTATTCGTAACCATATTCTGAATAACCGAAGTCTTGAGTTCATGGATATACTTGTATTAAAGATTTCTATGCGCTACGTACAGTTATTTTGTCGCAAAAGAGCGGATTTTTTTTCAAGAAAAAAATTATAGTGTTCAACCAAAAAATATATAATCGACCATCTAACCCTCATATCACACAACAACAACAACAACAACAACAACAACAACGAAAACAACAACAACAACAACAACAACGACGACGACGACGAGACTTGTGAACTTGCGTGACTAACCAGCAAAACTGCAGTGATTAGGGCGAATTTAGAAAGCATAAGTATTGCGCGGTTTATTACCTATAAATAGTGTATAGCATTCTCAATTGATTAGGAGAATTTGAATGTCATACATACAGTATAAAGACAAACATTAGGGTTGTATATCATGTTATAAGATATGATTAATGGGAATTTTTGCACTCTTAGAGAGCGCTCCGTCTTTGAAATCATAGAAAAGCATTAGAAAAGTACAAAAAGGAAATCTCCATGTTTTATCAAAGCAACTTTTCCGCCCACAAAATAAATATGTGTCTGAGATTCTACCGTAAGAATCGTATGTTTTCATGAAAAAAATTTGTTGGACAACTTTGGCTTGCTGTATAAAGTTTTACACATTTTTTGTAAATATCTAACATTGCTAATAACAAGTACATGCAGGGGCAGGATATGAAGTAACGACGAGTTTTCTGGAATTTACATTTTTCAAAACAAATACATTGTTGTAACTGGCATAAAAACCCCAGAAAAAAACAAATGATATGATCAAATTTAATACAGGGTGGTCCAAAAAAACTTTGGCAGTGAATATCTTTTGAGACAAAGCACCGATTCCATTGCGCTTTTCAGAAATTAACATCAACATATTAGTTTAGCGAAATCGGTAATATCAGAGAAAGCTGTCTATCACAGCGGCCATCATACCTGATTGCGTGGAAAACTGCATGAGGAGGAAAAACCGAGGAATATGCGCGTGCTGACACGGAGCATGTTATAGACGTTTTAAATCAAAAATGAATTTACAGAGAGCTATTAATTGAAATAAAAATATGTCTATGTCTGGATAACTTTAATTTTAGTGAATTTGAAGTGGTTTTTTTAATATTTTTGCCCAAGAATGTAAAAATTTTCTGTTAGCCTGAGAAAAAGTCAATTTTTTGCCTCTGCAAAAAGTTTTATGAAAAAATGACGTTTTATACGAAAAAAAGCAAATTTTGGAATCAGAAGTGCTTTAGAACTTACGCTGACACCCGTCGAACTTTTTCTTGCTCAACCATCTAAGGTTGATGTTTACCTTGACAAGCGAAAATAATAGTACATGCAACAAGTGATGTAGACCTCGGTTTTTCCTCCATGCGCAGTTTTCCATGCAATGATGCGTGACGGCCGCTTTGATTGACCGATCTCTCTGATATTTCAGATTTATCTAAGTTAATATGTTGATGTTAATCACTGGAAATGTCAGCATAATCGGACATCTTTGTCTCAAGATATTCAGCTCAAAAGTGTTGGCATTTTTTTGGACCACCCTGCATATTACGATTGTTTTGGTGGGCTTTTGTGGAATTTCTGCCGAAACCGAAGTTTTTTTCCATATATACTGATCATGAACAAAGTTTCATATATACTGACATTTACCAAAATACCATCTATACTGAGTGAGAGTTATGAACAATTGGTTGATAAAAAACGCCCTGAATTTTTGTGTTAAATTTTTGTTACCTATTTATTTTATACTACTGGTTCACCAAGGAGTTTTATATAAAGTCAAAGTTGTGAAAATTGAGGATTTATGGGCAGAATAAACGTAATTCCACTGCCATAACACAAATCAGATGTCATAAGACACAGTTATAGGGTAATAAAGCTCCAAAGGTGGCGAAAACTGCAAAAAGAAGATCCGCCTTAAATTAAATTATGAACGAGTTTTCATTCTTGTAAAACTATTGCTTTCCAAGAATTTCGGTTTTGTAGAAACTGTCGCAAAAACTCAAATTCAAAATAATTGAATGACAAATCAAATATAAGAATCTAAAATAAACAGTTAAAATAAAAATTTTGAAAATAATTTTAGTGAAACTTAATTTTATGAAATGTATTCGCTTGGGCAAGACGAGGTGACACTGGAGGTAAAAAGGTTAGTATCAAATTACACCCGTAGCACAGAAACTTTTCGAATATATTTTTCATGAATTATGTGTTCCTGATTTGTAATCTGTGTTTTTCTCTGACTGATCTCAAACAAGTAAGTTATATGAGTCGATGCACGCAAGAATCGACGGTAGATGTGGCTTTTTTGAAAAAAAATCGAAAATGTGAATTGCGTGTTAAAATCGATATTTATTGATTGGAAACTATAGTTTTAGATAAATAAATGTTCTTCGCGTTTAAAAATTTCAGTTTCAACACATTTGGATAGGTTTTCTGGCCGTCCGAAAATGTGCCAAAATTAGACGATTTAACGCGTGATCGTGCGTGTTGTTTGCCTTCTAATTTTTGATTTTTAAGTTTTTTATGTTGTTATATAATCTTATTACACTGTTTACATCTATGTTTATGTGTGTTATCAAGAAAAATAAATTACGAAAGAAATTGAGTATGGAGGGGGTATAAAGAAAAGTTCGGACACGAATTTCACCCATTACCCTCGGATGAATCTGGCATTCTGAAGATGCAGTCTTGTAAAGAATTCTTTCAACAACCTATACAAAAAATTGATTGGATTTCCCACTGCACAAATCGAAATTTTCTGGTTTGAAAAAGTCACCTAGTGCCGTAGTTAAACTCCCACATCCAGTTATTTCGAGCGCGTATTCTGTATTTTGGATTCAGAATTCAAACATGCCGTGGTTCATTTATGGTGTTTTGGGACCTACTATGAGCGCGTATCAATACTGCAAAGCCGTTTTGTTCAGTATTGCATAAATTTGAAAAAATCCGGATTTCAAGATTTTTGCTGAAAATTGATTATCTGCGTTCAACAAGCGCATTTTAGTCCTACTGAACGATAACGTCGGCGTGTGTTAATGGGAGTAAAATACTCTGAATCTAAACTTCATTGCCCGCATTTTGAGCTCTAGAAGTTATGTTTTGAAGCTTTTTTCAGTTATGTAACAATTACTTTAAATAAAATTTGTTGAGGAAAAAAGAAAAAAATTTTCGAGTTGTCCACTTTGAGGTCAAATAAAATTTGTTACCCTCAAAGCGACCTCGAACAATCATTTTGAGTGATGCCACAAATGATCAACTTTAATAAAATACTATTACAAAAACGAGAAACACGACTATTTCTGAAAAAAAGCAAAAATTGGAATAACTTTATAGTTAATTTTTCAGAAAAGCTAATGTAACTCGATTTTGAAGAGGGTGTGGAACGATGGAAGGGGTAAAAATCATATTTATCGAAAATTTTAAGTCAGGGACATCATCCCACAAACACGGTTCGAGCTCACTTTGAGGGTAACAAATTTTATTTGACCTCAAAGTGGACAACTCGACAATTTTTTTCATTTTTCCTTAATAAAATTTTATTTCAAGTAATTTTTACATAATTGAAAAAAGCTTCAAAACATAACTTCTAGAGTTCAAAATGCGGGCAATGAAGTTTAGATTCAGAATATTTTACTCCTATTAACACACGCTGACGTTATCGTTCAGTAGGACTAAAATGCGCTTGATGAACGCAGATATTCAATTTTCAGCGAAAACCTTGAAATCCGGATTTCTTCAAATTTATGAAAAGACTGAACAAAACGGCTTTGCAGTATTGATACGCTCTCATAGAAGGTCCCAAAACACCATAAATGAACCACGGCATGTTTGAATTCTGAATCCAAAATACAGAATATGGGTTCGAAATATCTGGATGTGGGAGTTTAACTACGCCACTAGATGACTTTTTCAAACCAGAAAATTTCGATTTGTGCAGTGGGAAATCCAATCAAATTTTTTGTACAGGTTGTTGAACGAATTCTCTACAAGACTGCATCTTCAGAATGCCAGATTCATCCGAGGGTAATGGGTGAAATTCGTGTCCGAACTTTTCTTTATACCCCTTTCATACTAATTTTTTTTCGTAATTTGTTTCTCTTGATAACACACATAATCATAGATGTAAACAGTGTAATAAAATTTTATAACAACATAAAAAACCTAAAAATCAAAAATTAGAAGGCAAACAACACGCGCGATCACGCGTAAAATCGTCTAATTTTGGCACATTTTCGGACGGCCAGAAAACCTATCAAAATTTGTTGAAACTGAAATTTTTAAGCGCAAACAACTTTTAATTGGCTAAAACTATCATTTCTGATCCAAAAGTGTACATTTTGATGTATATTTTTAAAATTTCGAAATTTTTCAAAAAAGCCCAAGCTTGTGAACGCAT
>CAXIWR010000499.1:41386-53886 GCA_964036265.1 Daptonema setosum | reverse complement strand
GCACGGCACCGACTGTCCAGAACAGCAGATACACGACCAGGAATGTGCCGCCGCCGTTCTTGAAGCACAGGTACGGGAAACGCCAGACATTGCCTGAATCAGTCAGTAAGTAAGTCAGTCAGTAAGTCAGTCAGTCAGTCAGTCAGTCAGTCAGTCAGTCAGTCAGTCAGTCAGTCAGTCAGTCAGTCAGTCTTCAGTCAGTCAGTCAGTCAGTCAGTCAGTCAGTCAGTCAGTCAGTCAGTCAAGTCAGTCAGTCAGTCAGTTAGTCAGTCAGTCAGTCAGTCAGTTAGTCAGTCAGTCAGTCAGTCAGTCAGTCAGTCACTAACCAAGTCCAACGGCATACGCGACCATGGACATGAGAAAGTCGAACTGTCCCGTCCACTGACCACGGTCAACATCCGTATGACTGCCACCCTGTTCCACCTCACTATCGTGCTTGGAGATTCCGGATCCGGATTGGGTTGAACTCGTCGCATCCTGATCAGAATTGGCACCAATCTGTATGCATGCGAGTGAGTGAGTGAGTGTGAGTGAGTGAGTGAGTGAGTGAGTGAGTGAGTGAGTGAGTGAGTGAGTGAGTGAGTGAGTGAGTGAGTGAGTGAGTGAGTGAGTGAGTGAGTGAGTGAGTGAGTGAGTGAGTGAGTGCGTGAGTGAGTGAGAGAGTGAGAGAGTGAGTGAGTGAGTGAGTGAGTGAGTGAGTGAGTGAGTGAGTGAGTGAGTGAGTGAGTGAGTGAGTGAGTGAGTGAGTGAGTGAGTGAGTGAGTGAGTGAGTGAGTGAGTGAGTGAGTGAGTGAGTGAGTGAGTGAGTGAGTGAGTGAGTGAGTGAGTGAGCGAGTGAGTGAGTGAGTGAGTGAGTGACTGAGTGAGTGACTGAGTGAGTGAGTGAGTGAGTGAGTGGGTGGGTGAGTGAGTGAGTGAGTGAGTGAGTGAGTGAGTGAGTGAGTGAGTGAGTGAGTGAGTGAGTGAGTGAGTGAGTGAGTGAGTGAGTGAGTGAGTGAGTGAGTGAGTGAGTGAGTGAGTGAGTGAGTTAGTGAATGAGTGAGTGAGTGAGTGAGTGGGTGAGTGATGTGAGTGAGTGAGTGAGTGAGTGAGTGAGTGAGTGAGTGAGTGAGTGAGTGAGTGAGTGAGTGAGTGAGTGAGTGAGTGAGTGAGTGAGTGAGTGAGTGAGTGAGTGAGTGAGTGAGTGAGTGAGTGAGTGAGTGAGTGAGTGAGTGAGTGAGTGAGTGAGTGAGTGAGTCAGTGAGTGAGTGAGTGATTGAGTGAGTGAACAACCAACTGCGTTCGAATCTTGGTGATCAGTACGTAGGCTTCATCAAATCGATGGCTGGATACGAGCCATCGAGGAGATTCGTCGGTACAGAAAATTACAAACAGAATTCCCGGTATACAGTAGACGCCCTGAGATGAACGACGCTGAGTGATTGACTGACTGACTGACTGAGATACTGACTATGGCTGACTGACTGACTAATTGAGTGAGTTATTTACCAACTGATTGAGGGACTAAATGACCATCGTGTACTATCTGACTTGAAAAAGTAACAGATAGAATATCGGACCGACAAAAACTACTTACCGACTATGCATAATTGACAGAGTGACTGACTGACTGACTGACTAAAATACTGGAAATGTGAATGGTAGTCTCGTTATGTCACCCACAATTTTTTGTCTGACTGACTCACCTGACAGATCAGCAACTGTCGCCAGTCAGAGAAGACGTAGGCCAGTATGATGAATGGTATAAATGATGGTGACCATCCAAGCAACATCAACACCTAGAAAATACATAAAAGTTATAGTTTGGTCAGGGAATCGTTATACTAAAATGTATTTCTATAAAACCCTAGTCATATCTACATGTATATACTAACAATTAATCAGGAGCTTGATTCGTGAGATATCTATCTAACCGATAAGTAGAAAAAATCTTCTAGAGAATTCGGAATCCTAGAGAGTTCTCGAGAACAATTCGGAATTCCTTTCTGAAAAGTTTGAACGAGCTCTTGCGAACGGTAGAAAGTTTTACAAAAAAATGTTGAATGAATTGTAACCTTGAAACGATCGGCTTTACTGAGAAATTCGCATACGAACACGTAAACGGTGCAGATCTGGCCAGCCACAACGAAACCTGCCATTGATTGGTCGATTGATTGGTTGATGATTGATTGACAGAATAACAATTGTTTGAGCAACGGACACATCAATCAGTTACCTTACAATATGCTAACCGGATAACTTTTTGACTGACTACCTAAATGTTTGAATGCTTCACTAACAAAATGACTATGTAGCTGACCGTCACCCAATACTTTTATTATACAGGGTGGCCCAAAAGTCTCTACCCGCTCTTTGACCATGAATTTCTCAAATTTATTAAATTGCAGGATTCTCTTTTACAACCTATATATGTAATAACACCTGAAATTTCATATTGTAGGGTTTATTTTTTTATAGGATTGCTAAAATTTTACTTTTGTGCGAAATTGATGAATTTTTCGTGTATTTTCGGCAATTGTGACCAAATTACTATGGAAACTGGACAAAATGATACGATAAAATGTTCGAATAATTGTAAAAGATTTTTATGATGCTGAAAACAAGTGTTAACTTGGTTTTTATGATATCTGTATAAGAAGACAGGTAAATATTATAGTGATTTACTACAAAAAAGTCAGGGTAACCAAAGAACAATCGTAGTTTTTGAGAAAAATCGAAAAATTTGAAAATCGGTAAAATATCTTCTAGTCGAGATAATCATGCTTCGACAACTCCCAATGTGCGAATGTAACGTCATAAGACCCCATTTAGGGCTATAAAAACAAGATAAATGCTGAAAGCTGCCAAATTGAAGATTTTGGTCCGAAAAATGACATACGCAAATTGGCTTATATTTCGCCGGTCGAATGCAATAAATTTTTTATTTTATGACAATCTCAGCTCAAACATCATCATAAAGCAGAATTATGCAATTCTTGAGTTTTATAACACGTTTACATTAAAAGAATTCGACTGAAGATCATAAAAATACAGGAATAACCTGATTTTTGCCGATTTTTTTACAAAAAGCCATATTATGGTGAGAAATAGGTCAAATCTGACAACGTAATTCAATTTTTCAGGTGGTTTTACCTATAACTGCATATTTGAACACCAATCTTCCAATAATTTTTTTTCGAGAAATTCGACGTCAAACAGCGACTTTTGGGCCTCCCTGTATAACCACTTGACTTATTTTTTCAAAAACTGACAGACAGACACACATACAGACAGACTAACAAACAGGCAGGCAGACAGATAGACAGCCAGACAAGCAGCCAGACACACATACTGACTGACGGACCAACCAATCAACACACGACTGATCGTGAATGAATACCATTCTGGCACAAAACTGCTGGCCACATCGAACACAGATACCAGCGACCAGGCGACAATCAACGTCTTCTTTCGTCCGATCCAGTCCGAAATCTGACCGAAGAATGGAGCGCCCAACATGACCGCCAGCATTTGGAAGGTGGCCGGCATGTAGACCTGTCAGTGAGTGAGTGAGTGAGTGAGTGAGTGAGTGAGTGAGTGAGTGAGTGAGTGAGTGAGTGAGTGAGTGAGTGAGTGAGTGAGTGAGTGAGTGAGTGAGTGAGTGAGTGAACTGAGTGAATGAGTGAGTGAGTGAGTGAGTGAGTGAGTGAGTGAGTGAGTGAGTGAGTGAGTGAGTGAGTGAGTGAGTGAGTGAGTGAGTGAGTGAGTGAGTGGGTGGGTGAGTGGGGGAAGTAGTGAGTGAGATAGCATGGAATAAAGTTTCATAATTTGTAAGTGAGACGGGGAGTGAGCGACCGAGTGAGTGTGAGTGAGTGAATCAAAGAGTAAGTGAGTGAGAGAATCAAAGAGTAAGTGAGCGAGTAATTAGATGAGTTCCATCAACCCAACCATAGCCAGCTTATCGCAGATCAGACTCCATTCAGTGACGATGGAATAGAATTCGGGTGACACGAGTGTACGATTGACACAGGTGCCGTCAGCGATTCGTGGACAAGCGGCGGCCATGTTGAGTAAAACATTTGTGTTGTTGTCCAAACTGTTGCTGTTGTGGCAGATCACGTCCGGTTTCACACCGGCATACATCATGAAGTACATCGGACCGAGTGAACTGGTCTGACTGAACATCAGTAGGAAGGCCATACGCCAGTGGTACCGACCGAACGACAGATGCGAATCCAGGTGCACCATCGTGATTACGGTAAGTGTGTACGGTAGGTAACCTGAAACGGACATGATTTATTTAGTTTTTAAAACGAGAAAACATGGAATTCGATAATTTAGACTGAATTTATGTCATTCAATACAATCTCGAACGGGTATTTACATACATATGTACATCCGATCTAACTAATGGCATATGGTTCCTCCTGAAATCCCTAAAAGCGAAAATATACAGGGTGTCCCAGAAAATTTTTAACAGTGTGCAAATTATCGTGTGACACAGAGGTCCGATTAAGCTAAGAATCCTCTGGGATTAACATCAACATATACGTTTAATTACATAAATGTACATGTATGTAATTACATACAAATTTTCAAATCTAATTAATGAAGTTACAGTAAAAAGATTGGGCTAACTCACCCCAAATTTCTATCGTACCATACGTACTTGGCTAATCGTTAACACTCGGACTGACAAATATTGGTGATAATAACTGAATAACCGGTTTGACTTATCCACTTGATGACAACATTTATGATACTCTTTAGTATTTAATACTCTGATAGAAGATTTATACCGGGCTTACGGGCGGACGAGCAGCCAAACCTGCAAAGGGAGGGGATTTTTTTCAAAATGGGGGAATTAACAGAAAATAGTTTTTTTACCTACACCTTGGGGAACAAATTTTAAGGTTTTTTCGAAAACCTCAAACAGGGGGAATTCCATTTTCCCTCCCCTTCTCGTCCGCTAGTGACCGAACTCTTGGTTGGCTGAAGATATTTGTAACAGACTGTTCCGTCTGAAGCGACTGTTATCAATCAAATCTCGTGAAACCCACGTGAACAGTAATAACAAAGGGAGGGGAATTTCTCAAAAGAGGGGGAATCGGCATAAAATAAGCCTTAATATAATTTTACCTACACCTTGAGGAACAAATCCTACTTTCTGGAACTTTGCCAAAGAGGTAAGATTTCCACTTTTCCGTTCTTCCCTTGTCCGCTATTGTTCTGAAGACACTGTTATCAATCAAATCTCGTGAAACCCACTTGAACAGTAATAGACTGTTCATAACTGTAACTCACTGACGGACGAGTCAAACTTTCAAAGGGAGGGAAATGTTTTCCACAGAGAGGGAATTGGCATAAAATAGGCCATTTTACCTACACCTTGAGGAACAAATCCTACTTTTTGGAGCTGCCAAAGATGGGTTAATTTCTTGTTTCCGTTCTTTTTCGTCCGCCAGTGTCTGAAGATATTTGTGACAGACTGTTCCGTCTGAACCGACTGTTATCAATCAAATCTCGTGAAACCCACTTGAACAGTAATAGACTGTTCATTACTGTAACTCAACGGCGGACGAGCCAAACTTCCAAAGGGAGGGGAATTTTTCCAAAGATGGGGGAATTGGCATAAAATAAGCCATTTTACCTACACCATGAGGAAAAAATACTACTTTTTGGAACTGCCAAAGTGGTGTTTATTTCACCGCTATTGTTCTGAAGATACTGTTATCAATCAAATCTCGTGAAACCCACTTGAACAGTAATAGACTGTTCACTACTGTACATAACTTACTGGCGTACGAGCCAAACTTTCAAAGGGAGGGAAATGTTTTGCACAGAGAGGGAATTGACATAAAATAGGCCATTTTACCTTTACCTTAAAGAACAAATTCTACTTTTTTGAACTGCCAAAGTGGTGTTAATTTCACCGCTAATGTTCTGAAGCGACTGTTATCAATCAAATCTCGTGAAACCCACGTGAACAGTAATAGACTCATTTCACTACTGTAACTCACTGACGGACGAGTCAAACTTTCAAAGGGAGGGGAAATTCTCCAAAGAGGGGGGAATTTGCATAACGTAAGCCATTTTACCTTTACCTTGAAGAACAAATTCTACTTTTTGGTACTGCCAAAGAGGTGGGAATTCCACTGGTCCCTCTCTTCCCTCGTCCACTATTGTTCTGAAAAGACTGTTATCAATCAAATCACGTGAAACCCACTTGAATAGTTATAGACTGTTCTCTACTGTAACTTACTGGCGGACGAGAGAGACATCTTACAAAAGAGAGGAAAAAACTCCATAGAGAAGTACTTGACAGTTTTGGGTACTTTTACCTAAACTTAAAAAAAACAAATTTTTCAAACCGCCAGAAAAAGGGCATTTCACTTTTCCCTCTCCTCTCCTACTCGTCCGCTTAGGAGATATAGAGTTACTAGCGGACGAATAAATCTTAATAAAGAAGGGAAAATACCCCAAAGAGAGATGGGACTTGGCAGTATCTGGGTATTTTTAACTACACTTTGAAACAAAATTGAAACCGCCAGAAATAGGGGCATTTCGCTTTTCCCTCTCCTACTAGTCCGCTTAGGAGATATACAGTATAAAGGCTTTTATTTGCACTGGAAGATCATAGTCTGACCGTCAGACAATTCAAAGCGAGCGGAGCCGTTCACAGAGAACTCTTGTAAAACTTCATACTGGTTCGCTCTTACTTTAGCCTACCGCTGGGTCAACTTGCCTTGTTATCAAAAACTATTTTATAGAAACTTCGAATCTACCGCATGTACGCAGTTGACCTCACACCAAAGGCAAATTTTAACTGTTAACTTTGCGCCAAAAACCTTTGTGTGATTAACGGTATGATACAAATCCGGAATAGGTTATATACAGGGTGGCTGTAAAGTAACGACGCGTTTTCTGGCCGCCCATTTCTCAAAATTATTATATTGCATGAATAACTTTTACATGCCAGTTATATGTAATTATACCTGAAATTTTCGTTTATGGAGTTCATTTTAGCATAGCATTGCTCAAATTAATTTTTTGGCAAAATTTAACGGAATTTTCGTTATTTTTCAACAATACTGACCGAAATCTCATGAAAACGGACAATAATATTACGAAATAAGTATCAATTCGTTTCAACAAGGATTCATTTTGATAGAAACAAATGTTAACTGAAGTTTTCTGCTAAGAAATCTCAAAACAAATATAATTCTTACGACTTCACCGCCAAAAAACCTCAATGAATAAAGAAAAATCGGGGATTTTTTGAAATTTCAAATTTTTTGGAAATTAAAGATTTAGTTCCCAGGTAAGATAATCATACTTCCATAACTCCCATAATACAAATCTGATGTCATAACACACCGTTTAGCATGAAAATAGCTTGATAACCAGTGAGAACTGCGAAAATGAGATTTTGATGGGAAAAGGGCCTTGTGAATGCTGGTTTAAAATTGGCCATTAGAAGACCCCAATAGTGTTATTCGGCGATGAGCTTTTTTGAAAAACCTTATAAAAGATGTGTGTGTACTTTTATAATCCTTGAACGCATTAATTTTTCAAAAAAAATCCGTCCTGGAAGCATGAAGTAAAAAAATCCGTCTTTTTGAGAGAAATTTCTCAAAAAGCCAACAAATAAAGTGTAATACGGCAAATCTGACCACATATTCCGATTTTTCAGGTGTTTTTACGCTAGTTTGGCTGTTAAGACACTGGTCATACAATATAATTTTTTTGAGAAATCGGCAGCCGGAAACCGCGTCGTTACTTTACAGCCACCCTGTACAGGGTGGCTGTAAAGTAACGACGCGTTTTTCGGCCGCCCATTTCTCAAAAAAATTATACTGTGTGATCAGTGTTTTTATAGTCAAACTAGCGTAAAAACACCTGAAAAATCGAATTATGTGTCCAGATTTGACGTATTATAATGTATTTGTTGGCCTTTTGTGGAATTTCTGTCAAAAAGCAGTATTTTTTTACTTCTTGGTTCTTAGACGCAATTTTATTCCAAAATATAAGCGTTATAGGATTTTAAATGTTTACACACATATTTAATAATGATTTTTAAAAAATCTCATCGCCAAATAACACTATTAGTGTTATCTAATGGTGAAAATTAAGCCAGCTTTCACATATCACTTTTCACATCAAAATCTTATTTCTGCATTTTTCACCAATTATCATGCTTTTTTTACCCTTAATGGTGTCTTATGACATCAGATTTGTGTTATAGGAGTTATGGAAGTATGATAATCATACTTAGGACCTGAATCTTTGATTTTCGAAATTTTGGAATTTTTGTCAAATTTCGCATTTTTTCTTCATTTATTGAGACTTTTTGGTAGTGAAGTACTATAAATTCTAATTCTTTCATAAATTCTTTAACACAAAACTCAACTTACCATTTGTTTATATCATTATGAATCCTGGTTGGAACCAATTGATACTTAATTCGTATAACTATGGTCAGTTTTCATGGAATTTCGGTCAGTTTTGTTGAAAAATGATGAAATTTCCGTTAATTTTCAGAAAAAAATTAATTTGAGCAGTCCTACACTAAAATGAACATCATAATCTGAAATTTCAGGTATGAATACATATAATTGGCATGTAAAAGTTAATCATGCAATGCAATAGTTTACAGAAATAGACGGTCGGAAATTGCGTCGTTACTTTACAGCCACCCTGTATATATATAGTAGAAGTGTATAATATCCAGGTGTCCACTGATTTTAACAGCATTCTATCTGGATGGAAAAGTCTCACTATGGTGCATTGAAACCACTAGCGCACAAGAAGGGGAGGGAAAAGTGGAATTAATCCCTTATAGGCATTTTCAATTAGTAGAGTTTGATCCTTAATAAGGGTGTAGATAAAATGGCCTGAAAACTGCCCATTCGCTCGTCTGCCAGTGATTGAAACCAGTATGCAGATCGGTGAATAAAATCGAGACAGAGCACGCATGTATTCGTAAATTTCTCTTTTATATCATCCTTATCCATCTGATTGATAGCGGACAATAAAGGAAAGAGAAGTGGAATTTTGCCTCTGGGTGACTTCAAAAATTGACTATTTGATCTGTTAGGTGTGAAAAAAGGATCTGAAAAGAAACAGATCCCCTCTTTAGGAAACTGCTCTCTTTGGGAACATTGAGCTCGTCCGCCCGCGTTACCTGATTGAGTAAGTCTTACAGATTGCCTAACGTAAATGATCAATTATACGTGTTCATGATATAACCTCAGTCTGATCCTGATCAAATACCACTAGCGGACGAGAAAGGGTGGGAAAAGTGGAATTCCCCCTCTTTGGTACTTTCAAAAAGTCGACTTTGTTCCCTAAGTTGTTGGTAAAATGACCTGAAAACAGCCTATTCCCCCTCTTTGACGAAATTCCCCTCCCTTCGGAAGATTACCTCGTCAGCCAGTGTCAAATACTGTATTGCCATGAACCCCTCGAAAATCGTGTTTTATCCGGGTAATTTTGGCTTGGTTAAGGTTACTTGGGGTTTTACTGTTGATCGTAAAAAACATACTCTAGAAAACGTTTGGTGAAACGAACCTCCCATTTTCATAACATCAAATAAAGAGAGTTTAGAGAAATCCGTCTAGCAAATATTGAATGAAATGCCGATAAGTGGGATTATGGGCATCTCAAAAATAGACTAGAAGATCAGGGTAGAGTGCAGTTTACTATCGGACGAGAAGGGGTGGGAAAAGTTGAATTCACTCCTCTTTGGTATTCTTAAAAAGTCGATTCTGTTCCCTAAGGTGTAGGTAAAATGACCTGACAATTTCCCATTCCCCCCTCTTTGACGACATTCCCCTCCCTTTGGGGATTTAGCTCGTCCGCCAGTGATACCAAATGGACTAGAATATCAAGGTAGACAGCAGTTTACTAGCGGACGAGAAGGGGTGGGAAAAGTGAAATTGCCCTCTCTTTGGCGTTTTCAAAAATGGTTTTTGTTCCATAAGGTGTAGGTAAAATGACCATAAAACTGCCAATTCTCGCCTCTTGGACGAAATTTTCTTCCATTTAGAGGATTAGCTCGTCCGCCAGTGCCACGACGAGTGAAGAACAGCAACGTGGATTTTACCCTCTTCAGCAGTGTAAAGAGTGGATGTTGTTTCCCCAGGTGTGGTAAAATGAATCCAAAACTGTGAATTATTTCATCTTTGGAAATTCCTTTGCTGTTTGAAAATGCTCTTCTTCTTTGAAGTTTAGCTGGTCCGCCAGTGTACGGAAAATCTGTGGTATAAAAAGTTATTGGAATACGGTTTGCTAGACGTATAGACCACTGGTGGACGAGCTAAACCTCCAAAGGGAGGGGAATTTCGTCAAAGAGGGGGGAATTGGCAGTTTTCAGTCCATTTTACTTACACCTTAAGGGACAAATTATACATTTTTAAAGCGCCAAAGAGGGGGAATTCCACTTTTCCCACCCCTTCTCGTTCGCTAGTGGTATAGACGAAAATGTGGGGCGTTAAAACCTCGGCAGCGAACCGTTGGCTGGCGAACGAGCAGAGGGAGGGGAATTTCGTCAAAGAGTGGGGAATTAACAGATTGTAGGTATTTTACCTACACCTTAGGGAAGAAACTCAACTTTTCGAAAACGCTAAAAAGGGGGAATTTCGTTTTACCACCCCTTCTCGTCCGCTTATTATACATATATGAGCATGATTATGCGTCTGCACATCTCACACCACTGGCGGTAGTACGGAAAAACGGAGTCCCCCTCTTTGGGCTTCTCACCCCCTCACTAGCGGACGAGAAGGGGAGGGAAAAGTGGAATTCCCCTCTCATTGGAAGTTTCAGAAAGTGAAGTTTGTTCCTTAAGGTGAGAAGGTAAAATGGCCCCGACCATAAGAGTTCCCCCCTCTTTGACGAAATTCCCCTCCCTTTGGAGGATTAGATCGTCCGCCAGTGCTCAGCTCATAGCCAATTTCGGAACATGACTTCATGTAGAAAGAAGTTGCTCGGGAAAAGCTTAATATTTTATATCACCCTGGAGATATTCCTTCACCTTCGCCAAGAAATCTGAATACAGACTCTTTGAAGTTTTTCTAAAACAAGCAGAATGGATTCCATTCCAATACAAACATTCTGTCCAGTCTTTTTGTAATAAAACCCTATTTTTAGATTGTTTCTATAGTGTTCTCTCACGGCCAGACTTTTATGCAAACGGGTTTACAGATGAAAAATTTAATGACCGTCTGCGCCATTCAGCCGAAATAGTTTCCGCAAATATTTACTTTTACAGTAAGAATGTGTCTACGGGCAAATTTAGCAGTAATCCTTTAATTTAAGTTAACGGTATTTTTTGTCATTGATTAGTTTTCCGAAAAATTTCACCTTTTATCTTTTTTATCGCATGTGATAACAATTTTATAGAGACAAACTCAACTAAGTTCAGATTGTCTCAAAAAGTGCCAGTGAAAATGACACTAGTTTAAGTTCAGTATCCTTACTTAGTGAAAATGCCAAAGTTCCAAAATCTTTGGGTTTCGAAAATTTAACCGAAAATAGTTATTCACTCACTTTTCTGTATGATCAAACGACACCAATGCCAATAACACGGTGAAAATTGCAGTTGAAATAAAATTAAGATCACAAGCAAAAATCAACCGATAAAGTCCCGATTCCTGTATTTTATACCAGCGTTTTTTATTTCATTTTATAAGACCACACAAATATGCAGAAAATATAATGCTAACATATAATTACAGAAATAAGAGCGAAATTAGAGCAATTGAGGAAAATGAACAAGTTAGATACATGCATACTACATACATGTACTTGAAATGAGAGTACAAAAATCCCGCAAAACAGTGTATTTCTAGCATACCCAAATAAGATAGAGACTAAATTCAAAATTTTCCCATTCAGATATGCTTTTTTCTAAGACTGAATTCTTATAACAACTTCTCTGGAAAAGTTTCGGCTCCTAAAGTGTATTTCTGTCCGATATTCAGCTCAATTATATGCATAAAGAAATTTTCTAACAAAAGCGCACATTCAATTTTAGTCTCTTATACGAAGCTTAGTCAAGATATTATGATATGAAAATTTAAATCTTTGAGGCCCGTCATGTATGTAAGAAAACAATTCAATGTCGCGCGCCAAATTCGAATTCAAAATCAACATAATAGTATAATTTTTTGGATACGCCTTTTTATGAACCTTTTTTCGTGTAAAACCTTTCCCTCACCCGGAAATTGGCGGTCGAAAGCAGCAATTTTGGGTTGATGAAAAGGTTTTACACACAAAAAAGTTCCTAAAAATTAAGTCTTTTTTGGTGTGAAACCTTTTCATCAACCCCAAATTGCTGCTTCCGATCACCAATTTCTAGGTGAGGAAAAGGTTTTACAGGAAAAAATGTTCCTAAAAAAAGGCGTAACAAAAAAATTCGACTATACTCATCAGAAAAAGTAATAACAGGTAACACAAAGTGATCTGATTAACAAAAAACCTTGGTTATACGCTTAATTTTGATATACAGTAACAATTAGTAA
>CAXIWR010000499.1:23886-33886 GCA_964036265.1 Daptonema setosum | reverse complement strand
TGGATGGATGGATGGATAGGTGGACGGATGGATGGATGGATGGTTGAACGGATGGCTGGATGGATGGACGGATGGACGGATGGACGGATGGATGGATGGATGGATGGACGGATGGATGGATGGATGGACGGATGGATGGATGGATGGTTGGACGGATGGATGGATGGATGGATGGATGGATGGATGGATGGATGGATGGATGGATGGATGGATGGATGGATGGATGGATGGATGGATGGATGGATGGATGGATGGATGGATGGTTGGATGGATGGATGGATGGATGGATGGATGGATGGATGGATGGATGGATGGATGGTTGGATGGATGGATGGATGGATGGATGAATGGATGGACGGATGGATGGATGGATGGATGGATAGGTGGACGGATGGATGGATGGATGGTTGAACGGATGGCTGGATGGATGGACGGATGGACGGATGGACGGATGGATGGATGGATGGATGGACGGATGGATGGATGGATGGACGGATGGATGGATGGATGGTTGGACGGATGGATGGATGGATGGATGGATGGATGGATGGATGGATGGTTGGATGGATGGATGGATGGATGGATGGATGGATGGATGGATGGATGGATGGTTGGATGGATGGATGTATGGATGGATGGATGGTTGGACGGATGGATGAATGGATGGATGGATGGATGGATGGATGGTTGGACGGATGGACGGATGGACGGATGAATCAAGGGATCAAAAAATGAATTAATAAAGGAATTAACGAAACAATTGAATTATTTGACTAAATATTTTTTTATTGGTGGGTGAATAAAGAATTATTTGAAACATTCTTTCTAGTTCTGGTTTAATGAGTTAATGAAAACGTAACCTAAATTGACAAAAAAATTATAGGTAAGCGGTTGTGACTTGTGAGATAATAGATGACAGGTATTGGGGGATGGGGGGGGGGGTTCTTTAAACAGAATAAAAAATAATCCCGTGATATGGAGAGAGTAAATATAAAATTTTCTACAAAATAATATTTTACATTTCAGCTGATAAGAGAAAATTTTGATCGTTGTTATGAAAGACACTAGCCATAGAACTTTTTTGTTTGTTTAGAAACGTTGTCAAGACTGCGCAGCTGATAAGGAATACGGTAGGTTTATCTCTCAATCTTAAACTATGCATGTTCAATTACAATGTTGACTCATTCTTTGTTGCAGCTTGTTCTGAATATCATGTTATGGAAACATTTTGTGCGCAAACATAAACTAAACACAAACTAAAAACCGTGTTTTTTCGGGTTTAAAATTAATTTTAAACGAGCGCTAAAAGCAGATTGGAATTCAAAATACACACCGAAAACTTTTTGACTTACAAAAAGCCCTGGAGAGTAGTATACTGTGGTGTGGAGGGGGTTAGTCTGCGCGCAGTTTTAGATTTTTTCTCTTCTATCAGAAATGTTACAGTTTTTTCTTTTATAAGGATAATTAAGGGGGAAAACTTACGACTTTTTTCATCCCAGACTACGGGAGATACAAAGTTTCGAATAGCTGCTTTACAAAGTGCAGAACGGCCAAAAGTTGTTGCGCTGTGTGAAGTATGTAATTGATAAATGAACTATACTAAATGGCCAACTTTACTGCTATTAGAGTATTATAATACACAAAATGTATTAAAGCCCACTTCCTACGTGACAACTTAACTGCTCTTAGGATATAATATACAAAAATGCAAGACCACCAATCAAGTTAGTGATTGTAGAGAGAGTTCTGATGTTTGAGCTGTGTGCAGCGAGTAATTACACTTCAAACGGGGCAACGTGACTGCGCTTGCAGTATTATCATACAAAAATGTATCAAGGCCAAAGTTGTTGCATGTGTGAAGTAATGGATAAATAGACTGTACATAGGGCAACGAACAGCCCTTTGAGTATTGCAATATACACAAAGTGTATAATGTATGAAGGCCCATGATTTTTGCGCAGTGTGATTTTATGTATGCGTCTACTGTAGGTGGTTCACGAAATTTCCGGGCCTTTCACGAACCCCACGGGCAGTAAGAAAACCCGGGCCGTTCGCGAAAACCCCGGACCGTTTATGAAAACCCCGCTAGGCGGTATCTATTCTAAGCCCGAAACACCCTATTTTGCCCCTATTCTTCAAAATATTCAATTGTTTATCCGTTTTACCAAAACCCTACACTCTGACCACCAACAACAGTGTGAAGTAAAAACATCGCTCTTTACCGCGCTTTTCCTAACCTATAATGATACCTGGTGCTGTTGTAAAAAATGTCCAAAAATCATTAACCTGTCAAACCGAACAGTGTACACAGACTGTAATGATTTATGTACTGTACAAATTGTCAATCTTGGTGGTATGTTATGTTACGATGATAGGAATAAATAAGTTTTTTTTCTCGAAGAAAGTGTCGCTCTACAGCGCGATTCATAACGCTTCATATCTGCCGTTGTTTGGAAAATATTCTGAAACCCTTTAACCTGCCCAATTAATTCGACGCAGTAAAAGTAGTGTCGACTGAAACGTCAGAACAGTGTACAATAACAGCAATGATTTATATACTGTTTAAATAGTAAAATTTTTTGGTATGTTATGATATGTTACGATGATGGTGGTGTTTTATTGCGTGAAACTATCGCTTTACGACGCGTTTTGTAACGCTTAATGTTGTCTTGTGCTGTTTGGAAAATAATCTGAAAACCTTTAACCTGACAAACTACTGTAGTGCTACGCAGTAAAAGTGTTGTCGAACCAACAGAACATTGTACAAGGACTGCAATGATTTATGTATATACTGTACATTTTGCCAATCTTGGCGGTATGTTATGTTACGTTACGATGATGGTAAAATAAATGATTTTTTGTGGAAAGAAACTAATGTTCGTCGAAACCCAATGTTCCTTACCTCCTATCCTACTGTTTCAAATTGTATGATTTTATAGACTTCTTTTATATCGCTCTACAGCGAGATTCATAACGCTTAATGATATCTGGTACTGTTTGAAGAATAGTCTGATAACTTTTTAACCTGCCCAATTATAGGGCGACGCAGTAAAAGTAGTAAAAGCAGTAAGAGTAAAGCAGCAAAAGTAAAAGGGCGAATCAGTAAAAGTAAAAGTACACAGAACAGTGATTGCAATGATTTATATACTGTTTAATTTGTCAATCTTGATGGTGGTATCGTAACGAAGATGGTTATTGCTACAAAAACCGGTACGTACTGGTTTCGTATCGCAAAATCGTAATAAGGATGGTACGTTCAGGGGAGAACTGAAGAAGAGAACAGAAGAAAGGCCTTTGTTGGTAATGCTGCTTGTTAGTTTTGATGGGCATAAAACCGTGTTTAAAGATTCTTTAATTTAACTTTGAATCATCAACTGCATCAAATGTAGGAGGTTATGATGCTGAATATGTGAGAGATACAGAGGAGCGAAAGAAATACTAGTAGTTAGTTAGAAATTTGGCAGAAACTTAGCAAAAGGACCTCAAATCGAGTGTAATCGTGAAATCTGGTCGTATTTTCAACAGCTATTCAAATCAGAAAAACACAACACACAAAATACATTTTCGAGGAATGGAAGTCCGAAAAAAGTCGTTACTTTACAACCACCCTGTATGTATTAAAAGTATTATTTATGCTATTATTTGTATCACATACAGAAATATCGACGATGATGGTACGATATTTCGTGTAACAAAAGATGTCGCAGAAACATGTCCAACCCATCGGCAGACATTCGTCATGTAACAACGTAACAACGTAACAACGTAACAACGTAACAACGTAACAACGTATCTCGAAATGCTACTGATATATCGGTGAAGCCGTATCACTGGCGGACGAGCTAATCTTCCAAAGTGAGGGGAATTTGGTCTAAGAGGGGGGAATAGACAGTTTTCGGGCCATTTTACCTAAACCTTAGGGAACAAATTCTCCTTTTTGAAAACGCCAAAGACGGGGGAATTCCACTTTTCCCACCGCTTCTCGTCCGCTGGTGAGCCGTATTGATGTAATACAAAATCATACAAGCACACGCTGTAATGTAAACACAGTGGATGTAACAGACTTCTCTACAATTACACAGTGCATGCAACGAAGTACATATAAAACTTGTTTCCTGCGGCAACATGAAGCATAACAGAGCGTAACGTAACAACCGTAACAAAATGTATCGGAAACCAAAAAAGCTTTTGAACAAGTACACTTTGTTACGTAACTGTAACAATAATACGAAGATATCGTAGCGGCGATCAAACAGGATTATCGAAAGTTGGTTGACTATAGTGATGCAACATAACATGCATTGGTGAAACGTAACATGCAACATTTCACTGTGCAGAAACTCAAAGCAAATTGGTTTCAACTCAACTACACCACCATTTTAACAAGTATGATTTACATACTTAATTTTTTTTATTCTCATCGATTCACATCACATCGACATGCAACTTGCAACATGCGACATACACTAAGTATTTTTAGAATCTGTAATTGACGCGCAAAGCTAACTGGGCGAACACCACCAAACTGTACATTAACGAACAGTACATTACTATATTGCTCATGTCATGATTGATTATGCGAAAATAAATACGAATTACAGTCGCACCCGTCTTGTAAAACATTTCCTATGTCTAACCTAAAAAATGAGTTTTTTTCCTTGAAAATAACTTGAATATGGTAATCAAAATTGTCTGTGATGTGGAGAAGATTTTGACGCACATTTGCAGTCCGACAGTTAGTAAAACAGTTATTTTCACGGGCAGAAAACTTGACGAGAATACCTTGACTATCAGCGTAATCCTGCTATTTTTCGAAGAAAAACTCAATTTTAGGATATGTATGTATGGGACATGCTTTACAGGACATAAACCGCTGCACGGACTGTTTTGTTCTCACAATATCCAGGGTAAACAACGGTAATCAACTGAACCTACAAAAATTCTGGGTTTTTTGTTATTAAAAATTCATCTTGCGGGTCGAGTCGGTAACGTATCCAGGGTTTCTTGTTTGCCAAAAACGATTTTCAAAGTACGGCTCTGAACAATAGTAAAGTATTTCAGACCACGCCCAGCAAAATCAATTTGGGTTACCATGTTACGGACCGCCTAGCTAAAATTAGGGTTGGTTTCTCACATTTCTTAAAAGATTCAATAATGGTAAAATGACACAGTTAACGAGCAGCAAACGAAAGGCACCAACATTTTGGTCCAAATGACGCCGGTTTTTTTGGAAAAGTTAATCTTAAGTTAAGAAAATTACGCAAAAGCAGAAGTTTTCCTACAAGTTTAGGCTCATAGCTGTCGAACTATACTACTACTAGACTGCATATTATACCCGGCATCCAACAATACAACACAATTGTAACGTTAACTTGACCGGTGTGTTCTGTTCGTTTAAACTAATGTCGTCATACTTTTCGGCGTCGTTAAGGTAATAAATTTTGCTCCATACCGAAAGTCTGTCTCTAATCGAAGACAAAAAATTAACTTTGCACGAACAGTCGCGGCGATACAATTGCATACGTACGTACATATTGTACATACAGGGTGGGCCAAAAAAATGACACGATTTCACCCGTAAATAACTTTTTCTTGAAACAACCGATTTCAGGAGCTAGGATATACAGATCTTATTCAAAACTCCAGAAACTTCAAGTTGATATGTTGTTATTAAAAAGCTTCTTAAAATGCATAAAATTCTGTCGATGCATGAAAAAGTTATTAACTGATAAAATCGTGTTATTTTTTTGGCCCACCCTGTACATACATACCGTAAACAGCGTTAGTGCATGCAGTACGTATCATTCGTACATGGTTAGTATTGTTTTTATGTACAAGTGCACACGCAGTGTGAAAATGTAAAATACTGCTTTATACAGCCTAGTCAAGCGTTAATGTTACTCTGCAAAAGTGTTCGCACGCCCCAGATGCACTTAGGCGTTTCAACGCGCGCCCATTTTTTTATTCAAAGTACGCGACACATTCATTTTTTTTTTCGAAAAACAAGAAATACTGGATAGGATATAAGTGAACTGTTTCCCTGTTAGGGCCACTGCAAAACACCAACCGTTTGTTTGCTTCATATATGTAAACGGCATAAAAACCAAATCAACAAACAGGGTGGGCCGATAAATGAAAATCGCACAATTTTGGAAAGTAATAACGGGGTGACTGAGAATCGGAGTTTGCATCACATTAACTGTCTTTTATTACATGCAAATTACGGATAGATTTCAATTCTTTCAAAAATGAATGCTGAGTTAAAAACCGTCTGATTTCATTTGTTAAATTGTCAATTTAATTTTAATTATTAATTTAACCAATTTATTAATCAACAAAAAGTTTGAAATAGAATGGTCGAGTGCATTTGAACTAAGTAGTATAGTGTTAAGTATATTATGTTGATTAAAACTCTTAATTGACATTTTTTTTGTAAAACCTTTCCCTAACTCCCAAATTCATCCTATTAAAATGCGTTTTTGAATGATGCTAAATGATGCGCGATTCCAAGTCAGTTGGAATCTTGCCGAATGAGGTGGTTTTTGTTCGCGAAAAATACTTTTCTCTATCGAACGGACAAATTGGGCACACGTATTTGACCGTGAGGGAAAGGATTTACATGATATGTCATAGAGAAAGTCTGAAAACACGATAAACACACTGAACATAAAGAAACGTTGCAAATGAAACTTACGGTCAAGAGAAAATAACTGAACTGGTTATTCACCCGTCGAAATATGCTGCGTTGCAGATTTGCCCGAAATTTGCCCAGTTGCATGTGCAAAATGTTACACTGTAGCGCGCTAAACTTTATTTAATACTGCGCGACAGCACCAAATCGCCATCACCATAAATACAATCACGCCAGACATGGTAGAACTGACTTTGCGGCGAGACAGACACGCCGCGCGCAACATGTGAAAAACTGCATCACTGCAATTACAACCATACGGTAATGCCGAGCAACACTAGTGGAGGAGAAAACGCGGGAAAACTGGAATTCCCTCTCTTTGGCGTTTTCAAAAAGTAGGATTCGTTGACTAAAGTGTTGATAAAATGGCCTGAAAACTTTCAATTACCCCTCTCTGGCGAAATTCCCCTGTCTATGGAGGAATAGTTCATCCGCCCATACGGTTATGCGCCGCGCAGTAACATTGGTAAAGTTGAAATGGAGAAAACTGTCTGGGAACTGTTGCTCTTGGTGAAAATGAACCAAAATAATTGATTGAAGATCGTTAGTCTATCACTCGTTCCTAGTCGTTGAAATACGTACAGTTTGTCGCCTGTCTAGTCTAGTGCGTAGGGCGCCGGTCTCGAAAAAACCGGCGGTCCTAAGTTCGAAACCTGACTTGAGACCCAGATCCTGACGCGTTGCTCTGGGGTTTCTGCCATTGCCCGTCAGTTTATTCAACTCTCTGACCACTACGAAAACACCATTCTGATATGGTATTAGTGTGCCTTATGGCTTCAGTTGATGGAGAAGTCCAAGTACAGTAACTGGAATGTTTTTGATCGGTCGAAGAGTTTTCTTTACAATCTGGAAATGACATGTCGATATTTAAAACAAAATGATGTTCCGTTTGAAAATTTAATGTAAACCGAGGGGGATTTCATTACCAATTTATGAGAGCTTACGATACAAATCGTTTCATAACCGACTATACATGACCCGACCTGTTTGCTATTCTGGATGTTTTCATGGATTTTTTTTAGTTTTCGTGATTTGCATTCAAATCTGTTTTCAAAACTTTGCACGCATTCAAAGTTTCGGGAAAATTATTTTCGTTTTCACATGCCACTTTATCAACCGACGAAAGGTGCGTCAAATTCGATGATTACATACATACGTGGTAAGGTGTTAAGAAAAACGGATTTCAGCAAACAGAACAAACATACACTGATTAGCGGAGCTACTGGATAAAAAAATGCTTCTTCATCATTAAAACTGAATCAAGTTATTGAGACCGACAAACGTGCACGCAGTGAGCGATACAGAGCACACAAACACGATCTCACTCTGGTCACGTGCGCATGATTTGTTGGGCGCGAATTTTAAATAACGATATGCCGCTGTTGTTATGACACCTTTTTGTAGAAAAAACATGCCGAATCGAATGAGCTATACCACAATCCTACAGCTTGTCTTCAACTTTCACAATAATCGCTCAAACGCACAACCTTTTTTTAGCCACCCTGTATATGCATGTACAGGGTGTCCCATTTAAAAATGAACGTTTGTATTTGCCCTGAAAACCGCAATTTTCATTCGATTTCAAAAATTTTTGCGTCACGTTGTAGACAATTTTTGGAAATTTTGTTTAGTCTTTTACTTTTAAAAATCGAAGACACGAGTCGATATTTATGACAAATTTCCTAACACCCCTGTTTTTGGCGTTTTTAAATCAGTTTGTTGACGTTTCAGTGTGCAGTATGACCACAGCAAACGCAAGTTCAGCTACTTGTTTATGCGTCGAGACAAATAAAATAAATGACTTTATTATTATAACAAGGAAAACATGAAAACCAAATCGGTGTGAGCCTAACATAGCCAACTGCCGCATACCAGTACCCTGGGCTGCGCGGCAGCACACCACACAAGTTCAACACCGGAACCGCAGGGGTGCGCTCGCGTAGGCAACCCAGGTATTTTTTATATCGTATTTCATCACTGAGAAACTAAACCGTGTGTTTTATTCACACAAAAAAATATTAAAATTATATAAAAAGCTTCGGAATAGTCAGACTTCTCATCGGAGCGTCAACTAACGGTTGCCATGTTGAACTGCGAGACTGCGTGCTGCCGTCCAATCCAACGGAGGGTACTGGCAGGCTGCAGTTGGTTATGTTAAGTTTTCACCCAGTTGGTTTTCACGGTTTCCATGTTATATTCTAATATAGTCAGTTACCTTTATTTGTCTCGATAAAACCAAAATGATTGAACTTGTGTTACCATACTGCACATTGGATCGTCAACAAACTGATGTGAAAACGTCAAAAACAGGGGTGTTAGGAAATTTGCCATAAATACCGACTCGTATCTTCGATTTTCAAAAGTAAAAAATTAAACAAAATTTCCAAAAATCGTCTACAACTTGACGCAAAAAAATTTGAAATCGAATAAAAATTGCGGTTTTTAGGGCAATGACAAACGTTCATTTTTAAATGGGACACCCTGTATATATATGTTTGTATGTATGTACTTGTATATATTTTGCACGTACATAGCAATAGTGTAATTCGTTCAACGGTTGCTCTCAGCATGCGCGCTACGTTCTCCCATAATCATACGAACTTGACGTTTTTTTGTATGGCCCTCAATTCCCAAAATCGGTGAACCACATTCGGTGAGAGAACGGTTGGTTGGGATTTGACCTCCTCTCACCAGGATACGTCTCGCCACTCCAGCCTCAGAGTTGACTCCAAACTCGAGTACGAACTGCACATAGTTGATTTGATGGTAAAAACATATTCCCATTTCCATCCAATTTAATTGCTGACACTGACATCTCCTTTACTGTTCAACTGAAACAGGTTCGAACAGTGGATTATATAACTTTAAAAGTTCAAAGCGTCGGGTAAATCGAACCGGATGTTTTTTTTTATCTGAACAGGGAAACCAAGTTCAACCAATGCGTTTCGTGTATGCATTGTAGGCAATACTTGTGCTTGATGATACAACATACGGGCTTCAGTAAGTTTAACTGTTGCTGTCAGCACGGCATGCGCGCAGCGTTCTACCATATTCATTTTGATTCGATTAAACTTGACGTCGAATTAGCACATGTTACGGGAAACATTAGCCCCAATAAAAAGGTTGCGCAGAAAACATACCACCATGCTGAACGTCAAAAATGAAAGGTTACATCTTGTGGCAGAGGGGGCAGAAAAGATAATTCTTTTCACAGTTATTTTTAACTAGGCTCAATTTGACTTACCATATTTTGCACAAATTTTGTGTTACACAACAGACTGTACTGAAATGAAAGTCAAGTGTTTCTAT
>CAXIWR010000499.1:0-20000 GCA_964036265.1 Daptonema setosum | reverse complement strand
TCGGCCGCATTGAAGAAATCAATTGCCTTGTTATGGTGGATTTCCGAACATACTTCATGCGTCGTAACATAACATTGCCCGCCGTAGCATAACTTGCTATGTTATGATCCCTTGTTATGTTACGTGTTATGGTGGAGTATGTACGGGCCTTTAAAGCCCAAATACACTTCCTACGTGACAACTTAACTGCTCTAAAGCCGCGTTTATACTCCAGCGTAAGCCGTAGATCTACGCTATATACGCCTGACTACGGGTCAACCGTTTATACTCGCTCACGCGTAGATTTGCATTCTCATCATGCGTAGGCTCCGCCTCCTGCTTACGCATAGAATTTGTTCCTGTACGCTCAATATCAAATTGATTTGATATTCTACGCGTAGATAAGTAAATGAATTCAAAGAAAAACATTCAAAAATATTAAAATATGTTGGGAAATCAATTCTAACTCATAAGAAACTCATTTTACTCGCGAAAATTTGCTGAGAAGTTGTTTTCGAAGATGTTCAAATGTCTCTAAATTTCTGTATGGGCTAATTTCAGGTGATTTAAGCGGTTTCTGAAGCTCGAAAAAATCAGAGATCTTCTCACCGTTGTTGAAAACCTATAAATAGAGTTATTGATGAAAAATAACTTCGATTGGTCACCACGCCGCTTTGCAGATTTCGCCCCAGCTTATGAAGAAAACACGCATTACTTCGCTGAGCGAATTCAACCGAAATTAATTATTTTTTCGAGCTTGAAAAAATCACAGATGTTTTCAGGAGGTCAATAAACCCCTCTGACTAATTTTCTGTTAAGTTTTGTTACTGTGCAAGCTAAATCCGAAGTTGGCCCAAAACACCCGAGCTAATCCGAGCCATGCACGTAAATTCATAAAACGGCAAACAAGTCCTAAAACACGCGCTGGTATCAGACACACGAGTCCGCAAGCACTAGATAAAACAAAGGCAAAATAAATCCGACGTTTTCTTGCGTTTTCTATCCCACAAATAATTTTTGCGGGATTTAGTTAAGGCGTAGCGAACGAGCATTTATACTCAAAATTTTATCTACGCGTAGATCTATGGCATAGATGTACGCTTTGCCTACACCCGTAGACTCCGCCCCCACTACGCTACGGCTTACGCTGAAGTATAAACAGGGCTTTAGAATATAATATACAAAAAGTTAGTGATTGTAGAGAGAGAGTTCTGATGTTTGCGCTGTGTGCAGCAAGGGATAATTACACTTCACACGGGGCAACGTGACTGCGCTTGCAGTATTATCATACAAAAGTGCATCAAGGCCAAAAGTTGGTGCTCTATGTGAAGTAATGAGTAAATATACTGTACATTAGGCAATTTAACTGCCCTTGGAGTATTGCAATATACACAAAGTACAAAATGTATGGAGGCCCATGACGTTTGCACTGTGTGATTTTATGTATGCGTCTAGGCCGTTCACGAAAATTCCGGCGTTTTTTCACGAACCCCTCGGCCAATTCAAGAAAACCCCGGGCCGCATATTTGGAAACTGCACCCACTTTTTGGCAAAATCACTAATTCGACTTTCTTATTTTGGATTCACGAAGAGGCTAGGTTAGGATATCTCCTTTACTAACGTACAGTCTTTGTTCGGAAATAAGCCTAAGCCGTAAAAATAATCAAATGGTTATTCGCCGTCGTTGAGTCACACGAAGTCTGACAAAAAGTGGGTGCAGTTTCCAAATATGCCCCCGGGCCGTTTGCGAAAACCCCGGACCGTTTATCAAAATCCCGCTAGTTGCAGTCTATGCTAAGCCCGAAACACCAATTATATATGTCCTTCTTCAACATATTCAATTGTTTACCCGTTTTACCAAAACCTTGTACTCCCACCAACAACAGTGTGAAGTAAAAACATCGCTCTACCGCGCGTTTCCTAACCTATTATGATGTCTGGTGTTGATGTAAAAAATACCCAAAAATCATGAACCTGTCAAAACGAACAGTGTACACAGACTGCAATGATTTTTTTACTGTACAATTTGTCAATCTTGGTGGTATGTGTACGATGATAGTAATAAATAAAAGTTTTTTTTCTCGAAGAAAGTATCGCTCTACAGCGCGATTCATAACGCTTAATGATGTCTGGCGCTGTTTGGAAAATATTCTGAAACCCTTTAACCTGCCCAATTAATTCGACGCAGTAAAAGTGATGTCGACTGAAACGTCAGAACAGTGTACAATGACAGCAATGATTTATAAACTGTTTAAATAGTAATTTTTGTTGGTATGTTATGTTATGTTACGATGATGGTGGTGTTTTATTGAGTGAAACTATCGCTTTACGACGCGTTTTGTAACGCCTAGTGTTGTCTGGTGCTGTTTGGAAAATAATCTGAAAACCTTTAACCTGACAAACTACTGTAGTGCTACGCAGTAAAAGTGTTGTCGAACCAACAGAACAATGTACAAGGACTGCAATGATTTATGTATATACCGTGCAATTTGCCAATCTTGGCGGTATGTTATGTTACGTTACGATGATGGTAATAAATAAGATTTTTTGTGGAAAGAAACTATCGCTCTACAGCGCGATTCATAACGCTTAAAGATGTCTGGCGCTGTTTGGAAAATATTCTGAAACCATTTAACCTGACAAACTAAAAGTGGTTCCGAACCAACAGAACAGTGTAAAAGGACTACAATGATTTATATACTGTACAATTTGTTAATCTTGTAGTATGTATGTCATGTTACGTTACGATGATGGTAATAAATATGATTTTTTGTGGAGTGAAACTATCGCTCTACGGCGCGATTCATAACGCTTAATGATGTCTGGTGCTGTTTGGAAAATAATCTTAAACCTTTTAACCTGCCCAATTATAGGGCGACGCAGTAAAAGTAGTAGGAGCAGTAAGAGTAAAGCAGCAAAAGTAAAAGGGCGAAGCAGTAAAAGTAAAAGTACACAGAACAGTGATTGCAATGATTTATATACTGTTTAATTTGTCAATCTTGATGGTGGTATCGTAACGAAGATGGTTATTACTACAAATACCGGTACGTACTGGTTTCGTATGGCAAACCAACTCGTCACGTGGGCAGAATCGTAATAAGGATGGTACGTTCAGGGGAGAACTGAAGAAGAGAACAGAAGAAAGGCATTTGTTGGTAATGCTGCTTATTAGTTTTGATGGGCATAAAACCGTGTATAAAGATCCTTTAATTTAACTTTGAATCATCAACTGCATCAAATGTAGGAGGTTATGATGCTGAATATGTGAGAGATACAGAGGAGCGAAAGAAATACTAGTAGTTATGTAGTTAGAAATTTGGCAGAAATTTAGCAAAAGGACCTCAAATCTAGTGTAATCGTGAAATCTGGTCGTATTTTCAACAGCTATTCAAATCAGACAAACACTGGTCACAAAATACATTCTTGAGAAATGGAAGTTCGAAAAAAGCGTCGTTATTTCACAACCACCCTGTATGTATTAAAAGTATTATTTATGTTATTATTTGTATGACATACAGAAATATCGACGATGATGGTACGATATTTCGTGTAACAAAAGATGTCGCGAAACATTTCCAACCCATCGGCAGACAGTCGTCATGTAACAACGTAACAACGTAACAACGTATCTCGAAATGCTACTGATATATCGGTGTCACAAGCGGACGAGCTAATCCACCAAAGTGAGGGGAATTTGGTCAAAGAGGGGGAGGGGAATAGGCTGTTTTCAAGCCATTTTACCTAAATCGTAGAGAACAAAATTTAACTTTTTGAAAACGCCAAAGACGGGGGAATTCCACTTTTTCCACCCCTTCTCGTCCGCCGGTGAGCCGTATTAGTGTAATACAAAATCATACAAGCACACGCTGTAATGTAAACACAGTGGATGTAACAGACTTCTCTACAATTACACAGTGCATGCAACGAAGTACATATAAAACCGTATTTCCTGCGGCAACATGAAGCATATAATAGCGTAACGTAACAACCGTAACAAAATGTATCGGAAACCAAAATAGCTTTTGGACAAGTACACTTTGTTACGTAACTGTAACAAAAATACAAAGATATCGTAGCGACTAATCGGGTGATCAAATAGGATTACCGAAAGTTGGTTGACTATATTGATGCAACATAACATGCATTTATGCAACATAAAATGCATTGATACAACATAGCATGCATTAATGGACTGTGTGTCATCTTTGCCACCGAGACAAGTTTGCCACTCTAAATCGAGACAAGTTTGCCACTTTTTTGGGGGGTTTTCAGTGGCAAACTTGTCTCGATTTAGAGTGGCAAACTTGTCTCGGTGGCAAAGATGACCGATTCCCCATTAATGCAACATAACATGTATTGATGCAACATAACACGCATTGATGCAACATAACATGCATTGATGCAACATAAAATGCATTGATACAACATAACATGCATTGATGCAACATAACATGCATTGATACAACATAACATGCAACATTTCACTCTGCAGAAACTCAAAGCACATTGATTCCAACTCAACTACACCACCATTTTAACAAGTATGATTTACATACTTAATTTTTGTTTTATTCTCATCGATTCACATCATATCGACATGCAACTTGCAATATGCAACATGCGACAAGCACAAATTTTTTTAGAGTCTGCAATTGACGCGCAAAGCTAACTAGGCGAACGCTACCTGTACATTAACGAGCATTACATTACTATATTGCTCATGTCATGATTGATTATGCGAAAATTAATGCGAATTCCAGTCGGTCCACCGGGTTATGTCTTATAAAACATTTCCTATTTCCTATGCCTATCCACTAGCGGACGAGAAGGGGTGGGAAAAGTGGAATTCCCCCCTCTTTGACGGTTTCAGAAAGTATAGTTTGTTCCCTAAGGTGTAGATAAAATGGCCTAAATTCTGCCAATTCCCCCCTCTTTGATGAAATTCCCCATCCTTTGGAGGATTAGCTCGTCCACCAGTGTGCCTATCCAGGGTTTCCTGTAAGCCAAAAACGATTTTCAAAGTACGGCTCTCATAAGTAGAAAAGTATTTTACACCGCGCACACCAAATACTGTTTGGGTTACCATGTTTCGGAACGAACGCGCAGCTAAAATTAGGGTTGGTTTCCCACATTTAACGAACAGCAAACGAAAGGTGCCGACATTTCGTTCCAAATGAAAAGTTAGTCTAAACGTTTTTGAAAAGTTATGTAGTCTAAGAAAATTACACAAAAAGCAGAAGTTTCGTATAAAATTAGGCTCATAACGTTGAACTGTACTACTACTACACTGAATATTGTACACGGAGTCACGGAATCCGACAATACAACACAATTCTAACGTTAACTTGACCGGTGTTCTCGTTCCTGTAAACTAATGTCGTCATACTTTTCGGCGTTGTTAAGGTAATAAATTTTGCTCCATACCGATAGTCTGTCTCTAATCGAAAACACAAAACGAACTTTGCACGAACAGTCGCGGCGATACAATTGCATACGTACATATTGTACATACAGGGTGGGCCAAAAAAAGGACACGATTTCATCCGTAAATAACTTTTTTCTTGAACCAACCGATTTCATCTGGTTGAGCAGCATTTCAACGACAAAATATCAACTTAAATATCGTGAATTTTTTTGTCAACCTCACGTGTTCCCAGCTCTCAAAATAGAAGAAAATCTGAAAATCTGAAAATTTAGTTTTTCAAAATTTATTAGTAATAGATTATCTATCACCATTTACGTAGATTTCTTGTTACAACCATTTAATTTATCATACTTAATCAAGTATTCATGGCTTTTTAGCTGTTTCAAAGTTGTCCTCTTAAAAAATAATGATAAATTTCATAGAAATCCAAATTTCTCTTCTGATCTTTTGAGACTCGATTTTTTGTTCCACAGAGTTAGAAAGCGAAATTTCGCATAAAAATCTTTTTTTTTTGAAACAGTCTCTTTAGAGTTCATCAACAGGTTTGAAATACTAATTTTATTGTGTAGACAACTCTTTTATTGTGTTTTCAAAATTAAAACGGATTGATTTCATAATTTGGTCATACCAAGAGCTATGTAGGATATACGGATCTTATTCAAAACTTCAGAAACTTCAAGTTGATATGCTGTTATTAATAAGCTTCTTACCGCATAAAATTCTGTCGATGCATAAAAAAGTTATTAACTGATAAAATCGTGTCGTTTTTTCGGCCCACCCTGTACATACATACCGTAAACAGCAATAGTGCATGCAGTACGTATCGTTAGTAGGTACATGGTTAGTATTGTTTTTATGCACATATATAAAAGTGCACACGCAGTGTGAAAATGTAAAATACTGCTTTATACAGCCTAGTCAAGTGTTAATGTTACTCTGCAAAAGTGTTCGCACGCCCCAGATGCACTTATAGTCGAATTTTTTGGTAACGCCTTTTTTGGGAACTTTTTTTGTGTAAAACCTTTCCCTCACCCAGAAATTGACGGTCGAAAGCAGCAATTTGGGGTTGATGAAAAGGTTTTACACACAGAAAAGTTCTTAAAAAGGTGATTATGACTCTTTTTGCGTTTGACGTGCGTGAAAAAAAACTCGGGAAAAAATCGTTTTCAACATGTTTTATGGACAACAAAAAATCGCGTTCGAATGAAACCCTGGTTAAACTGGCGAAAGCACCTGTTTAAAGACGAGTATAGTTTGGTCGAGTTATCTTGCTATAAAATAGTTGTTTTCGTTGACCACTAGGTGCGCACATACTGTACACAATTATTCTGCCGGCAGTTCGTATGAAAAAGTTTCAAGTGTCGTGTAAATTTTTTTCTATCTCGAAAATTTGAGCGCGCGCCAAAAAAGTTTTCAATTCAAAGTACGCGCCAAATTTAGTTTTTTCGAGTAACAAGAAACCCAGGATAGGCTATATAAATGAACTGTTTCCCTGTTAGGGCCACTGCAAAACACCAACCGTTTGTTTGCTGCATATGTATGTAAATTGCCAATAAATAAATAAATTCAAATCAAGAAACAGGGTGGGCCGATAAATAAAAACCACACAATTTTGGAGAGTAATAACGGAGTCCAAATGTTTGTTTGCTTCATAGTATGTAAATTGCCAATAAATAAATAAATCCAAATCAACAAACAGGGTGGGCCGATAAATAAAAACCGCACAATTTTAGAGAGTAATAAAGGAGTGACTGAGAATCGGAGTTGGCATCACATTAACTGTCTTTTATTATTCTACATGGAAATTACGGATAGATTTCAATTAACCAAAAAATGAATGCTGAGTTTCATGATAAAAGCCTCTGTGTTAATTTATTTAATTACCTATTTAACTCAATTTATCAATTTATCCAGTTAATTAATCAACAAAAAGTTAAAAATAGAATGGTTGAGTTCATTTGAACTAAATAGTATAGTGTTAAGTATAATCCGTTGATTAAAACTCTTATCTGGGATTTTTTTTGTAAAACCTTTCCCTAACTCCCAAATTTATCCTTATCTTTATCATTAAAATGCGTTTTTGAATGACGCAAAATGATGCATTTCAATGCGCGAAGAAGTCGGTTGGAATCTTGCCGAATGTGGTGGTTTTTGTTCGGGAAAAATAATTTTCTTCATCGAACGGACAAATTGGGCACACGTATTTGACCGTGAGGGAAAGGATTTACATGATATGTCATAGAGAAAGTCTCAAAACACGATAAACACACTGAATTATATATAGAAACGTTGCAAATGCAACTTTGAACGAACGGTCAAGAGAAAATAACTGAACTGGTTATTCACCCGTCGAAATATGCTGCGTTGCAGATTTGCCCGAAATTTGCCCAGTTGCATGTGCAAAATGTTACACTGTGGGTGCGCGCAACACTTTATTTAATACTGCGCGACAGCACCAGATCGCCATCACCATAAATAAAATCACGCCAGACATGGTAGAACTGACTTTGCGGCGAGACAGACACGCCGCGCGCAACATGTGAAAAACTGCATCACTGCAATTACAACCATACGGTAATGCCGAGCAACACTAGTGGAGGAGAAAACGCGGGAAAACTAGAATTCTCCCCTCTTTGGCGTTTTCAAATAGTAGGATTCGTTGACTAAAGTGTTGATAAAATGGCCTGAAAACTCCCAATTACCTCTCTTTGACGAAATTCCCCTCTCTGTGTAGGGAATAGTTCATCCGCCCATACGGTTATGCGCTGCGCAGTAACATTGGTAAGGTTGCAATGGAGAAAACCGTCTGGGAACTGTTGATCTTGGTGAAAATGAACGAAAATAATTGACTGAAGATCGTTAGTACATCACTCGATCCTAGTCGTTGGAATACGTACAGTTTGTCGCCTGTCTAGTCTAGTGCGAAGGGCGCCGTCCTCGAAAAAACCGGCGGTCCTAAGTTCGAAACCTGACTTGAGACACAGATCCTGACGCGTTGCTCTGGGATTTCTGTCATTGCCCGTCAGTTTATTCAACTCTCTGGCCACTACGAAAACACCATTCTGATATGGTATTAGTGTGCCTTATGGCTTCAGTTGATGGAGAAGTCCAAGTACAGTAACTGGAATGTTTTTGATCGGTCGAAGAGTTTTCTTTACAATCTGGAAATGACATGTCGATATTTATTACAAACTGATGTCCTGTTTGAAATTTGATGTAAACCGATGCGGGGGGATTTTCTTACCAATTTTATGAGAGCTCACTGTTAAAGTCGTTTCATAATCGACTATACATGATCCGACCTGTTTGCTATTCTGGATGTTTTCATGGATTTTTTTAAGGTTTCGTGATTTGAATTCAAATCTGTTGTCAAAACTGTGCACGCATTCAAAGTTTCGGGAAAATTCGTTTTCGTTTTCACATGACACTTTATCAACCGACGAAAGGTGCGTCAAATTCGATGGTTTCATACATTAAGAAAAACGGATGTCAGCAACGCGATACACTGATCAAGCTATCCGGGGTGACCGAAAATTAATATTTGATATGAAGAAACCCTGAGTTTGCTATAATTGTACATATGATCTTAACGGGCTCATGCATGTAATTTTTGTTAACCAGAAACCCCAACCAAGCTATACGTAGTTTACATATGCAGTCGGTGCAGCGGGTTATGAGTTGTAAAACTTTTGCCATACACATTTTAAAATTGAATTTATCTATGATAGAGGGAATAGGCATGAACAAGCTACATTACATCTACATAGAATAAGTACATACAGGGTGGCTCAAAAAAAGTTTGCTTGTTTTAGCAGTTATTGTGAAAGTTGTAGACAAGCTGTGGGATTGCGGTATGGCGCTTTCGAAAGATTGTGTTTTTGCCTACAAAATAATATGGGACTTTAGTTTCTTTCAAATTTCTCCTGATTTTACAAGTCAAATTAAGAAAATTCCCAATTTTTCGCAAAATTTCGGCTTAATGTGCAATAAAGCATGGTTAATAACTAAAATAAGTGCATATAAAACCAGAAACACAACCATCATATGTGAAACAGAACAATAATTAACATTATAGTGATATTTGTTAATAAAGCTCGAAACTATTGTCAAGTGATCATTCATGGATACAGACTTCAGAAAGCAACCATGGTGGCTGAAATTCATCAAAACCTGCTTTCGGTTACAAATGATACATACTTATTAGCGGAGCTGCTGGACAAAAACAATGCTTACTCATCATTAAAAACTGAATCAAGTTATTGAAACCGATAAACGTGCAAGCAGTGAGCGATACAGAGCACACAAAAACGATCTCACTCTGGTCACGTGCTTATGTTGGGCGCGAATTTCAAATAACGATATGCCGCTGTTGATATGACACCTTTTTGTAGAAAAAAACGAGCCGAATCGAATGAGCTATACCACAATCCTACAGCTTGTCTTCAACTTTCACAATAATCGCTCAAACGTGCAAGCTTTTTTTAGCCACCCTGTATTTTTTTTTTTTTTATATGTATATACAGGGTGGCCCAGAAGTTTATGTACACTTTTCGGACGTCTTTTTCGCGTGTGTGAAATCATAAGATTACAACGGGAATACAATGGTCGGACTGGAAATTACCTGAACTTTCCAAAAATACCCTCCGTTTTTTTCTCAGATGAATATTTCACGAGTTATACACACGAACGTATAAAAACACGTTTTTTATAAATTTTTCGCTTGTTTTCCCCCAATTCACGATTAAAAATCATGTTTTAATCAGATTTACTGTGATATTTCAGCGTACGTGCTACAAATAAAGTAGAAAAATCAAGCTAACTAGTATTTCACGCTACTTCAGGTTACCCAGATCAGGCAAGACCGTCAAAACATAAAACATCAGCGTCAAATGCGATATCAGCCTTATTCAAGTGCATGTGGACTGCGATAGGCTGGAATCAGGGCTATTTTCAATGAATGATTATTACTTCCGATAAAGTAAGTTTGAAAGTGCCAAATAAAAAAATCATAGCTTAGCTTTCAATGTTTTCATCATAAATAGCCCTGATGCAAGCCGATTGTAGTCAAAGCGCGTGCACTTGAACAGGGCTGGTATCGCATAACGCTAATTTTTCTTGTTTTGATGGTCTGGCCTGATCTGGGTGATCTGAAGTAGCATGACTTACTAGTTAGCATTGTTTTTCTATTTTATTTGTTGAAATTACGTTGAAATATCACAGTCAAAATGAATAACACATGAAATAAACCATAAATAAGAGGAAAATAAGCGTAAAAAGTATAAAAAAGTGTTTTTGTACGTTTGCGTGTATAACTCGTGAAATTCTTATCTGAGAACAAAACGAAAGGCATTTTTGGAAAGTTCAGGTAATTTCCAGTCCGACCATCATTGTCCCGTTGTAATTTTATGATTTTACACATGCGAAAAAGATGGCCAAAAAGTGTACATAAACTTTTGGGCCACCCTGTATGTATATGTTTGTATGTATGTACTTGTATATATTTTGCACGTACATAGCAATAGTGTAATTCGTTCAACGGTTGCTCTCAGCATGCGCGCTACGATCTTCCATAATCATACGAACTTGACGTTTGTTCTTTTGTATGGCCCTCAATTCACAACATCGGTAAACCACATTCAGTGAGAGAAAGGCTGTAAGGAATTTGACCTCCTCTCACCAGGATACGTCTCGCCACTCCAGCCTCAGAGTTGACTGCAAACTCGAGTACGAACTGCACATAGTTGATTTGATGGTAAAAACATATTCCCATTTCCATCCAATTTAATTGCTGACACTGACAGCAGACACCTGCTCGAACCAACGTGCTGTTGCTGAACAGTAAAGGAGAATCTCCTTTACTGTTCAACTGAAACAGGTTCGAACAGTAGATTATATAACTGTAAGTTCAAAGCGTCGGAGAAATCAAACCGAAGGTTTTTTCATCTAAAAAGAGAAACCAAGTTCAACCAATGCGTTTCGTGTATGCATTGTAGGCAATACTTTTGCTTGCAGATACAACATATGTACGGGCTTCAGTAAGTTTAACTGTTGCTGTCAGCACGGCAAGCGCGCGGCGTTCTACCATATTCATTTTGATTTGATTAAAATTGACGTCGAATTAGCACATGTGAAGGGAAACATTAGCCCCAATAAAAAGGTTGCGCAGAAAACATACCATAATGCTGAACGTCAAAAATGAAATGTTACATCTTGTGGCAGAGGGGGCAGAAAAGAAAATTCTTTTCACAGTTATTTTTAACTAGGCTCATGTTGACTTACCATATTTTGCACAAATTTTGTGTTACACAACAGACTGTACTGAAATGAAAGTCAAGTGTTTCTATGAATGATTGCGTTTCAGAAGTGATGTTGTAACAATCAATTCATTCGAAGAGTGTTATCAGAATGATTAATGGAATCAAGAAGTGATGTAAAAACGTTTGATGTATTTTAGAACTGTTGTTCTAATGGTGTACATATGCATTTTAAGAGTGATGCTGTAACAACCAATGCAATCTTTGAGAACGATGAACTCATTACAGGAGCGATGGTGAAAAATTGGATGCATTTTAGGTGACATATCGAAACAAGTTGTGACTTTTGAATGACCTTCAAACCACAAAACGCAACTAGTAAGCGATTAATTTAGTATCACAACATGATGCAGTCGACGCACAATTTCAGTTAAAGTATTTACTTTGGTAAAGGTAAGTAAAACACTGGTGGCATGATCTAACGGAATTTCCACAACACCAAGATAGGAACAAGAAAATTTTCGATCATAAAAATTTCGTGTTTTTACTGTCACTAAAACATGGTCTGGTTGAGAAAAACAAATCGTGACGAGCTGTAAAAAAGCTCCGTTGATCGTAAGCGATCCCTAGCGGATGATAAGGGGAGGGTGGAATTCCCCCCTCTTTGGCGTTTTCTGACAGTAAAGTTTGTTCCTTAAGGTGTACGTAAAATGGCCTAATTTCTGCGTCATCCCCCTCTTTGGGAAGGTTCCCCTCCTTTCGAAGGTTTGGCTCGTCCGTCAGTGTAAGCGATCAACAACGATTAACTATTGTCCAGACTTTTTATAGTCAATTTGATGAGTTGGGTAGAGCTTTCAGTCAGAAATGTATAGTCGATTCATTTATTCAGTCATTCACCGCAAAATTAAGCTGTTTACACCTATTTTTTTGCTGCATAATCGTCAGGTTAAGTTCAACAAAGTCAGATTTCGCTACATCCGATTTAAAATACTAAACTTACACGATTTGACGGGCAAACATGGGATTTCTAAGCAAGTCCGAAACACCACTTAAGTTAAGTTAGATTAACCCCTCTTCTCAAGCCTCACGACCTCAACTTATAATCATCATGGTATGATTATACATTTGTGCAACAAAATAAGTCATGAATAAATAGTCGACTTTGAAAAGGTAGTCGGTGTTTAATACTGATTGACTTACTGACCGACCGACTGACTGACTGGCTGACTGACTTACTCACTGACTGACTGACTGATTGACTGACTGATCGAACAACTAACTGAATGGCTGACTGACTGAATGATTAACAGATCAATAGATCACCCATTCAAGTCGGTGAATGAATGTGTGAGTGACTAACTAAAGTAATTGTTGACTGAATGACTAAGTAATTGATGAATAGGATCCAGTTTAATAAATCACTGACTAGTTGACTAATTGAATGTGTGAAAAAGACTGTGTGAATGATTGAACAAGTGACTAACTAAAGTGCAGAATGACTTAATGAAAGGGTAGGTGAACAAATATAATAAAAACTGGATTAATGAGTGAATACGTGTTTCACTAAAGTAATAAGTATATACATTGTTACTGAATGCACAAATCAAGCAGGAAATTTTCAGATTCAGTCAGATTTCGCTACATCCGATTTAAAATACTAAACTTACACGATTTGACGGGCAAACATGGGATTTCTAAGCAAGTTCGAAACACCACTTAAGTTAAGTTAGATTAACCCCTCTTCTCAAGCCTCACGACCTCAACTTATAATCATCATGGTATGATTATACATTTGTGCAACAAAATAAGTCATGAATAAATAGTCGACTTTGAAAAGGTAGTCGGTGTTTAATACGTTTTCAAAAGCAAATCGTACATGGTTAATTGTCTATCGGTAAGTTATGTACACACAGCAAGTATGTACTTTTAGTAAACGACCCAGTAAATTTAATTTCGAGACAGTAGACTGGAAAGTAGTCAGTTTGTCAATCCGTCCGTCAGTCAGTGTGTCAGTCAGTCAGTCAGTCAGTCAGTCAATCTGATGTTCAGTTTAGTTGCTAACGTCGTTACACCACGCAAAAAACCTTCTATCGTACAGGGTGTCCCATCCTTAACCGCCGATGTTGACGGCTCCGTGTTTAAGTTGTACCTGGCCTTTAAAACTGAAATTTCATTTTCTAATAGAGAAGTCTTTTGCAAATTGTTTGACACCTACAAGTTTATTGGACGTTTGTAGATAATTTTACAAGCAATTGAAAACAAGTAAATTTTTGGACTAGTTTTTATTGCTTCTGTAAACTTTTTTACAAGAAATTTCATAAAAAGCAGAGCATCACAGGAAATAGCACAACCCAAAATGGGACGGCAAACATCTTCATCATGACATCGTTCCCAGTGACGAGGCACAGCTTCCACGGCTACATCACTTGAGTCCATAGGAATTGCACCCACCTCTTCATAAATGAAGAGATGTGACTGGCACGTATTATTGCATCTCCTCGGATATACACGCTCCTTCAAATCACCATGGAACCAAAAAACCAGAAGGTTTACGTCTGGCGACCTAGCAGGCCACGGAAGTTGCTCTTCTCTGCCGATCCAGGAACCAGGAAAGGTTTCGATGAGACGATCCAAGTGCTAGCTGACGTGATGAGACATAGCACTGTGCTGTTGGAATAACAAGTCTCCTTCCCAAGTTCTTAAACCTGCGTTAGACGAGGCAACAGCCACTTTTGCAAGAAAGCCAGGACGGTTCGTTATCCCAGCTTTACCCGAGATTGGCTATATGAATACTTTCCTGGTTCCTGGATCGGCAGAAAAGGACAACTTCTGTGGCTTACCAGGTCCCCAGACTTGATCTCTCCGGACTCCTGGTTCCAGGGTATAAAGGAGCACGTATAACTGAGGAGTTCCGGGAATACAGTCAGTCACGTCCCTGTATCCTTTAAGAGATGGTTGCATTTCCCATGAACTCAAGTTATGAAGCTGTGCCTCGTCATGGGAACGATGTCAGGATGAAGGAGGTACCCGAGTCGAAAATTGAGATTCTCAATTAGTTTTTTGCTGTTCCATTCTGAGTTATGCTATTTCCTGTAATGCTCTGCTCTTGAAGTGTCTTTTTATGAAATTTCTAGACAAAAAATTTACAGAAGGAAGAAAAACTAGTTCAAAAATGGATATTTTTTCGATTGCTGGTAAATTTAGCTACCGACGTCCAATAAACTTCTGGAGGGAGTCAAACAAATTGCCAAAGACTTCTCTATTCGAAAATGAAATTTCAGTTGTATAGATCCAGTACAACTCAAACACATCAACATCAGCGGTTAAGGATGGGACACCTTGTACAAACAGTAGCAGCATGTTTTGATGAACAGAGTATAGATTTTACGAGTTCAGTACACGTTTAGATTATAATAAGTTGCCTTGCGTAAGTTGCGCTCACTCGTATGTTCATGCTTTGTGTAACAATAAATTATTTCACATGACCCCCAATGAACTTTTTATTGCTGTTGCACTAACTGACTGGTGTACTGACGACAACTGACTGGTTAACTGACTGATTGCTTGACGGACTGACTGACTGGGTGATCGACTGACTGACATGTTTACTGTTACATAATATAAGTTTCTATAGAAAAAACGCTAAACATCCATTCAGTTGACATTGCTTTTGAATGTACAGGGTGTCCCACTTAAAAGTTTCAATGAGAATGTCCTTTAATTTTTGATAGAATTGACCAATTTGAAAAAATTTTGCGCCAGTTTGTAGACACTTTTTGACAAATTTTTTTGACGCTGAAATTTTTTGAAAAACTTTCTTAAATAAATTTTAAGGCCAAAATTTCTGAACCCCCTCAATTTCGTACTTTTCTACCGTCGGCTTCGCAGGATATTAAGTTTTTTTTACTACGATTAACACCTCTAACGGAGTAAAAAACAAATGAAAAAGTACTAGTACAACGAAAAAAAACAAAATAAACAATTTCACTTGCCGATTGGATGGATAAAAAATACAAGACCAGGTACAGGAACATGAACTTTGTGCACTTAGTGAAACATTAATGTCATCAAAGCGGCATTCTGAACCCATATTTTTGTCGAAAACCAACGTGATTTTTAGTAAACAAAAATAGTCAAATCGAAGCATTTTTGATACGCTTATCAAATTGAAAGTTCTACGGAATAGCCATCCATTTGCCAAGTTATGAACGGTTCGTTGTAGCCGCTTGGCGTGAGGTCACCACGCGGAGGAGGAGTCTACAAAGATGATTCCGCAACCAATTTAAGATACAAAGCCTACAATAGCTTTGTCATAACATTCCGCCGTTAAAATTACTCACCAGAACCGTCGGATAACGAGGATTTGTCTGACAAAACACTTGATAACCCAAGAGTTAGGGGATTTTGAACGATATTTTGAACTGTGAAGAAAGTTGCATGTTGGCCTCGTGTCTATTATTCTATTCATTTATTTAACATGGTAAACGGTTTTATTTTGTTGTTTTTATGTGGGAGTGACTTTTTCCAGTTGTTTTATTTTTGTTTGAAGTGTTAATCGTTAACAAAAAACTGCATATCCTGCGAAATCGACGGTAGAAAAGTACTAAAATGAGGGGGTTCGGAAATTTTGGTCTCAAAATTTCTATAGAGAAGCTTTTCAAAAAATTTAAACGTCGAAAAATTTGTCAAAAATTGTCTACAAACTGGCGCAAAATTTTTTGAATTTGGTAAATTCTATCAAAAATTAAAGGACATTCTCATTGAAACTTTTAAGTGGGACACCCTGTACATACATAAGTAAGTAGAAAATTATGGAAGTTTGTAAAATTGCTACAATATGATGCAAACCAAAAACGTCAATGATAAAATCGCCAGCTATCAGCAAAGGTTAATGACCCAAACGAGCAAAAAACATGTTGGGCTCTTTAATGATATAGGGTTACGGTACATTGAATAGTGTGGTGCTGGTGACTGATTGACTGACTGACCGACCGACTCACTGACTGGCTGACTGACTTACTTACTGACTGACTGACTGATTGACTGACTGATCGAACAACTAACTGAATGGCTTACTGACTGAATGATTAGCAGATCAATAGATCACCCATTCAAGTCAGTGAATGAATGTGTGAGTGACTAACTAAAGTAAATGTTAACTGAATGACTGAGTAATTGACGAATAGAAGCCAGTTTAATAAATCACTGACTAATTGAATGTAAAAGACTGTGTGAATGATTGAACAAGGGACTAACTGAAGTGCAGAATGACTTAATGAAAGAGTAGGTGAACAAATATAAAAAAACTGTATTAATGAGTGAATACATAAGTATATACATTGTTACTGAATGCACAAATCAAGCAGGAACTTTTCAAACAGTTTGACAACAGGGTTCTTGGAAAAGAATGTAGTTGCCACGAACTGTTTGTTTACTGGACGAATACACCGCAATAATATACACTAATTTATTTAAAGCTGTTAGATGTAGTAAATGATCTTCGATGGTGTACATGGTTGCACTTGCTATATACACTTGCTATATACACTTGCTATATACACTTGCTATATACACTTGCTATATACACTTGCTATACATGCTGTGCTGAGTTTCGTTCATTTTAGTTTTTCAATGTTACAGCATGATGCTGTCGCTACGTGACTGCAACAGGTTGCTGACTGACTGACTGACTGACTGACTGACTGACTGACTGACTGACTGACTGACTGACTGACTGACTGACTGACTGACTGACTGACTGACTGACTGACTGACTGACTGACTGACTGACTGACTGACTGACTGACTGACTGACTGACTGACTGACTGACTGACTGACTGACTGACTGACAAACTGAGTGACTGACCGACTGACTGACTGACTGACTGATTGACTGACCGACTGACCGACCGACTGACTGACTGACTGACTGACTGACTGACTGACTGACTGACTGACTGACTGACTGACTGACTGACTGACTGACTGACTGACTGACTGACTGACTGACTGACTGACTGACTGACTGACTGACTGACTGACTGATTGACTGACTGACTGACTGATTTATTGACTGACTGAAGGAACGAATGAATGAGTGAGTGGCTGACTGACTGACATACGAAAACCATACCATGCTCAAAATTTTATTTTGTTGTTGTCAACACAAAGTTTTGTATAAAGCTACATTGACTATATACGATGTCTATCAATGTGTTTAGATTATTTATTTTAAGTTTCATTATCAGTCAGTTTGGGTAACATAACGATACTGTTTGAAGCCATCAACATAACAATACTGTTTGAAGCCATCAACATAACAATACTGTTTGAAGCCATCAACATAACAATGCTGTTTGAAGCCATCAACATAACAATACTGTTTGAAGCCAATCAACATAACATCACTGTTTAAAGCCATCAACATAACAATACTGTTTGAAGCCATCAACATAACAATACTGTTTGAAGCCATCAACATAACAATGCTGTTTGAAGCCATCACATAACAATACTGTTTGAAGCCATCAACGCTCAATATACCATTCTTAAAAAACAATATTTTCAATTTTGTCTAATCGAAACATGCAACTGTACAGTATGAACTTGCGTTATCATGCTGCCCTTGAAACGTCAACCAACTGATATGGAAACGCCAAAAACAGGGGTGTTGGGAAATTAGCCATAAAGTCCGATTCGTGACTCCGATTTTCAAACGTTAATGACTAAACAAAGTTTCCAAAAGTTGTCTACAACTTGGCGCAAAATTTTTGATAATCGAATAAAAATTACGATTTTCAGGGCAATTACAAACGTTCATTTATAAATGGGACACCCTGTACATTCGACTGTGAACTGTCTGGTCATTGACTATTAAGTCTTCAGTTCAAAGAAATTTAGTTTTTTTTACGTGATAGTTTGAAACATATTCGCAGCCTTGAACGTTCAAAGTGTCGAACAAATTCAAGCGATTCACACCGGTTTGGTGGACCACCTCGCAGAAGAGCTGAACCTCCAAAGGGAAGGGAATGTCATCAAAGAGAGGGGAACTGGCAGTTTTCAGTCCATTTTATCTACACGTCGGGGGGGAAATTCTACTTTTTGAAACTGACAAAGAGAGGAAAGGGGATTCCACTTTTTTGTTCCTCTCTCATCTTCTGGTGGGGTGTAGCTGTAGTCCTATAGCGTATTCACGCCGTCTGTGTAAGCGCGTGCAGCAGAAAAATGTCGTTCATGAAACATTATTTATCACCGTTAGCGTATAAAAAGGGAAAGAACAAGTGAAGTTTTTTTCTCTTTAAGACACGATGCACGTAAGCCACGTCAACCATAACATCATAAAAATTAAAAAAAAATAAATTTCAAATTTTTTTACATTTCAATGCAAATCGACTCAGTTTATTCCCGCGAACTCAAAACTATCTTTAGTTTACGTAAAAACCGCGTAAACAAGTGAAGTTTTTCTGGTGAAAAACCAAACAGGTTTATTTTTTGCCTTCATATACACTATAATGGCAGTGATTTTAAACAGAAGCACTGTTAAAGCAACGATATTTCTGATTAGTATCAGTTACAAAAAAGCATATTAATTTTGATATGCTCAAAATGGACTTTCAGTGGTCGACGAAATGTGAGTTCTATCCCGAAATGTGAGTTCTATCACGAATTAGGAGTTCTATCACGAATTGTGAGTTATATCACGAATTGTGAGTTAAATCGCGAATTGAGAGTTATATCACGAATTGTGAGTTATAATATCACGAATTGTGAGTTCTATCACGAATCGTGAGTTATATCACGAATTGTGAGTTCTATCACTAATTGTGAGTTCTCTCACGAAGTGTGAGTTATATCACGAATTGTGAGTTATATCGAGAATTGTGAGTTATAACACGAATTGTGAGTTCTATCACGAATTGTGAGTTATAACACGAATTGTGACAATGGACGGCTATAGTGAGAAACCCATCTGTGAGAAAAACACTGCTCGCTCGAAAAAAATTTATTTTCATGTGTTAATTGATGCGTTCATGATTGCATTGCAGTTTTGTGATTAGAAAAACAAAGCTGACAGATTTCGAAGATATGTAAACCGATTAAAATGATGCCCGCCGAAAATAAATCAGATTTTTGTTCACAGCGTTATTAACCTCGAAAGTTGTGTAGTTTGTTTGGCCCACCCTGTATGTAAAACGTCACATTGTACATCGCGCAGAACTCTCGCGACGTTCAAGTATGGAAACAACAATTATATACATATATAAAACAACCCTGCTGTAGAATATTACCTTTGACTAAAACGTTGCCTGGTTGAAATGAAAACGCGCAGTAAGAGCACTGA
>CAXIWR010000496.1:0-37365 GCA_964036265.1 Daptonema setosum | reverse complement strand
GCACCGAAAATTTGACACCTAGTCCAACTCCGTTTAATTGGAAACGTATGTAATGTGGACTGTGATTTCGCAGTGTGGACTTTCAATCGGCAGGACTTTCCGATACCGACACCATTTTGTTACCTTGAATCGAAATCAGTTTTACGGAGGTAGTGAGTGAGTGAAAGAGTGAGTGGGTGTGGGTGAGTGAGTGAGTGAGTGAGTGAGTGAGTGAGTGAGTGAGTGAGTGAGTGAGTGAGTGAGTGAGTAAATGAGTGAGTGAGTGAGTGAGTGAGTGAGTTAGTGAAAGAGTGAGTGGGTGAGGGTGAGTGAATGAGTGATTGAGTGATTGAGTGAGTGATTGAGTGAGTGAGTGAGTGAGTGAGTGAGTGAGTGAGTGAGTGAGTGAGTGTTTTAGTGAATAAAAAAGGAGAGGTTAATGACCAGATGAGTGAATACGGTAGCTAAGTGATATGATTTGAAAGTACAAGGAAATATCTACCAACAGTACTCTGATATTCGATAAAATACTCGAATCGCACCGTCAAAAACGTCATCAAATTCTCCAAGTATTGTACATACGTACGTGAAAATTCTGTAAAAGTGTATCCAACAAACTCATTTCAAATATACTGAAAGGACTGAGTAGGAACGAAAGTATTTTTCTACCCATAATTTACCAACAGCCGTCATTCCTCAGTTTCAGTCGAAATTCGATGAAAACGGCCATTAATACCGGTATTATGACGTTGCACCTTGTTCCATAAGCAATAAATTTGAATTAAAGTACTGCGTATTGCACTATACCCACGTTTCCACTCGTTTTTGCTTACTTACAAGGTAAAAACTTCGATATTTCCAGCAAGCATTGAATTTTTGGATTTTCGTCGATTTTCAGTCATTTTCTGCCTTTTAGCCCTATTTATCTTATTTCAAACGCCAACTAAGGCATCTTAAAGTATTCCATCATTACTTTGCCTATCAGGGGAACCTATTATCATGAATGAATTACCGATTAACAGCCAACCATGTTCGGAAATTTGAAGAAAATCCACAAATTTAGCGATTTTTAGCAAAAAATGGCCCGTAGCTCGAAAAAATGGGGCCATGTGGGGGGGGTAGCACATGACCTTTTTGAAGGTCTACTATGGGGGCATCATCCCTCACACTCGGTTTGTCTGGATAAATCTGGCAACTTTTTTTATTTTGACATTTATCTCTCCAACATAAAAATTTTTTCAAAAAAAGTTAATTTTTCAAATTTTCCAGGATGGATTTCTATATTGAATATTTGATCAAATGCGGTCAAAACGTGCTCAAAACACGCGGAATTAAGTCTACTTTCATAATCTGTTATCCATTTAGTGTTTGGAGGACTCTATCGCTGACGGCCGCCGTTTAAAGTGTCCAGATCGCATGTTGACGCGTGCTCACATGCCAAAATCGAAAAATCCGGATATTTCCGGTTTTAAGCAACTTTGAACCAAACGGTTATAGGGTAATGATACACTACCCTGGTAGGTTCCAAAACGCTATATAACTCGATTTGGATAAGAGGGGCCAAAATCTGTAGGTTTTCTCAGGCAAGGCGTTTTAAATCGCGTTGCCTGAGAGAATCTACGGTTCGTGGCCCAAATAACAACTTCCGAGTTTATTGCAGTTTTTGATACATCTATAGGTGTTTATTCACCATATAAGACGATTTTTTGATTAAAGCATTATTTCAGTGAAAAACCAGATCTCAAAGTTCGAAAATTTCGGAAAATCGAAGTTTTCATTTTTTTGACGTTTTTCGCGGAAATCGGTTCATAACTTTTTATTAACTTGTTCCATATAACTGAAACTCGATATACCATTTTTTTGCGTCACTGCGGTCATTTTGCGCCTTATAAGAAGTTTATTCCAAAAAAATTTGTTTTTGAAAAAATCATTTAAACATTGGTAGTCGAGCACTAATGGGGTCAACTTCAGCTCAAAATTCCAAGAAAGCCGAGACACCCCGGGACTAGCGGTGTACGGAGTTTTATACCTTATATCCTCCTTATCAACACCTGATGGAAGCACCCCCCCCCCCCGCATCGCCTTATTTTTCGGTCAAAATTTTGATTTTTTGAAAAATTTGCTAAAAACTTATGAAAATTTCGTGTTTTCAGCATTTTGCCGCAGCGCTATTGAAACACACTTTGAGGCTCACTCTTCAGACTCTAGATGATCATTCTCCTATTTATTAGCTTTCTTTTGAGCCCTACACGATAAATTTTTGTTGATTTTTTACAAATGAAAAGACGTGAAACGTTTTCTGCTTTGATGTTTTTCCTGCTGTTTGATGTTGAATGAAATGTTTTTGAACGTGTGATGATCATGAGGCTTCGTAGACGTAACTGGAGGTCGGGAATGTTTATTTCACTCATATTTCGTATTTAATAATAATTTTAGAGAAATAAAACCTAAATTTGTTTGGGTTTTACCACATTATTTCATGAAAATTGGCCGTAACTCGCAATATGTTTGGAACATCGCGCAGCAGTGTACTCCTGAAGTTCTCAGCAGTTCCATACAGTTTCCATTAATATTTTTATTACTTTTATTTGTCAAGCGTTCATTTTGTTTTTTATTTGGGTTTCATATACACTCAATATGTTGAATGTTACAAGAATGAAATGTGCTAAATAGTGAACGTTACGAAACGAACATCAATGAAATCTGCGAAACAATTCTTCCTTATCGACAACACCGTTTGGGTTGGGAGTCTTTGAAATAAAACTTCAAACGGGTCGTTTCGTTAACGAACGACAAAGTTTCGTTACGTATTTTATATTATAGCGTATTGAAACTTGAAGTATTATTGAGAATGTCGATAAAAACAAAGAATTCATATATTACTGTTTACTATATACTGAAACTTGAACTGTTTTTCAGCAATTCCTCGAGTAATTCGCTTAGTTATGATGCAGAGTTTATGTCATAGATTGAGAGATATTACTCCATATTGAGAAACAATACTAGTTATGTATCGAACCCTTATCGAAACTGTTAACGATTTTTTTCCTTCGAGAATGACCGGACATTGTAGGTTTCGACGTTCATTAGCGGTCACTAGTGCTTAGTACATAAACATCGTAGTATATTTGTAACATAAGCATTTAACGTCTGTTGGCACTATATCAAAAGTATCGCCATATAACAACAAATAATAAGTTGTCATTTTTCCAACTGTTGATCTCACGCGGTACTGTAACCCACATATGGTACTGTAACCCACAAATGGTACTGTAAGCCACATACGGTACTGTAACCCACAAATGGTACTGTAAGCCACATACGGTACTGTAACCCACCTTCGGTACTATAACCAACACACATGGTATTGTAACCCACACATGGTACTGTAACCCACACACGGTACTGTAACCCACATGCGGTACTGTAACCCACATGCGGTACTGTAACCCACACATGGTACTGTAATCCACATATGGTACTGTAACCCACATGCGGTACTGTAACCCACACATGGTACTGTAATCCACATATGGTACTGTAACCCACACATGGTACTGTAATCCACATATGGTACTGTAACCCACATGCGGTACTGTAACCCACATGCGGTACTGTAACCCACACATGGTACTGTAATCCACATATGGTACTGTAACCCACATATTGTACTGTAACCCCACACATATGTATGAAATACAGAATTATTAAATCATAAAAATTGGCGTAATTTAGCGTATGATTTGTGTTCATAAATGAGTGACTGACAAAGGAGTGAGCAAGTGTCTGAGTGAGTGAGTTGAAATGTAGTCAGTGATTGATTGAGTGAGTGAGTGAATGAGTGAGAAATTGGTTTTTAATTTAAAATTTTGTGTTTTTACTTCAAGAAAAACCGATGAACTTGTTTCATGCCATGACAAATGCGAAAGGAAAATGCAATCATATTTCTCACTAATTTTCTCAGTTTACCAGTGACTCACTCACTCACTCCCTCACTCCCTCACTCATTCACTCACTCACTCACTCACTCACTCACTCACTCACTCACTCACTCACTCACTCACTCACTCGCTCACTCACTCATTCACTCACTCACTCACTCATTCACTCACTCACTCACTCACTCACTCACTCACTCGCACACTCACTCAATCCTTTCATCACTCATTCACTCAATCACTCACACTTTATCACTATATCACTGACTTACTCTCTTTTTTGTTCACTATTTTACTTCTTCCTCACTTACAAGCTAACTATATCACTCACTTACACTCTTTTTTTGTTCACTCTTTTACTTCCTTGCTCACTCACTCACTCACTCACTCACTCACTCACTCACTCACTCACTCACTCACTCACTCACTAACTCACTCACTCACTCACTCACTCACCCACTCACCCACTCACTCACTCAACCACTCACTCACACTCACACATTCACTCTCTCACTCACTCACCATTGAAAGATAGTTTATTCGTGTGAATGATGATTACGAAGGATGTGTTGAATGACGTTCATTTTGAGAAAGTACGCTCTGTACAACTTTGTTCTTCACTCGAAACCCTCGAAAGCAATACAATTGTATTGTAACCTTAATTGAAATCTTTGTCGTTTGTGGATTTCTTTATTTTTGTTTTTATATGGGTAACAATACTATGTCACCTCAACAGTAAAAATAGTGAAACATAATTATTCGTTTATTTCTATTTACATACTGGTAATGTAGAATTCTAAATCTCAGAATCTTACAAACACATTTGTATATGTACCTATCTTAGTATCAACTGACATTAATTTCAAACTTCACTGACTATATTACTACTTTATTTACTATGTACATATCTAGCGTATGTCATTCGTGTAACACTTCCTATATATTGAAGTTTTATTATCTCCATTGCGATAAGTTGTTCCAAAATCAAACCTAATACTAAATCGAGAAAAAATCATTTCAACTCATGCGTTACTATTTATTGAATGTAAGCATTAACAGTTTTAGTATTATGACAGCTAATCAAAAAATCTCAGTCAGTGCGTTAATTGTACAAGGAGTATGCCGTTTCAACCGCCCAAAAAGGACTCACCGATCAAGTAGGGCTGGTTGAGTGTATATGAAACCCAAATAAAAAACAAAATGAACCCTTATTGACAAATAAAAGTGATACCTACCTCCTCCCCCCTAAACAAAAATTTAGGTCGCCTACCCCCTCCCCCCCTACTCGAAATTTTTGAGAAAATCGGTCTCAAAACCTCGATTTTGAGGCTCATTTTTCAAAATTTTCTGGCTGTGAGAATGTTTTTCGAAGAAACACGTTTTCTGGGTCAATTTTCTTGGTTAAAACCTGAAAAAATCGGTATATGTGATGTTTTTACCTTAGAATAGAAGATTTTTTAGCAAAAAAAACAAGCGTTTTATGCGAAAAATGTTTTTTTTCTACCCCCCTACCCGACCTTACCCCCTCCCCCACTTTTCGGACAGGTCGGGTAGGATGGGATTTTCTGTCGGCTTTTGACCAAAATAAGGCGATGCGGGAGGGGTGCTTCCATCAGGTGTTGATAAGGAGGATATAAGGTATAAAACTCCGTACACCGCTAGTCCCGTGGTGTCTCGGCTTTCTTGGAATTTTGAGCTGAAGTTGACCCCATTAGTGCTCGACTACCAATGTTCAAGTGATTTTTTCAAAAACAATTTTTTTTGGAATGAACTTCTAATAAGGCTCAAAATGACGGCAGTGACGCAAAAAAACGGTATATCGAGTTTCAGTTATATGGAACAAGTTAATAAAAAGTTATGAACCGATTTCCGCAAAAAACGTCAAAAAATGAAAACTTCGATTTTTCCGAAATTTTTGAACTTTGAGACCTGATTTTTCACTGAAATAAGGCTCTAATCAAAAAATCGTCTTATATGGTGAATAACCAGCTATAGATGTATCAAAAACTTCAATAAACTCGGAAGTTGTTATTTGGGCCACGAACCCCATACAAGCCGTAGAATCTCTCAGGCAACGCGATTTAAAAACATCAATATTCATCTAAGAAGGAACTTAAAGGCCATATGTCCGTGAAGATTACGAAGAATTTTGACCAAGTCATCATCCCTTTAGTTCAAGTGAGGGCTAATGTGAGGAATCACATTCAGAGCATGCGCATGGTTGAAAATTGGCATATGAAGGGGTGGTGATCATGTGGATGATTTAAAAGGCTTTTTCTGGTATGTTTCACTTGTATTTCAAGACTTGTATTTCAAGTAGTGGTTGCCTGATTCTGATAACATTAATCAGGAGATTCCAATAAACGGTTATTTATGTGCAAAAAAACAGGAATAAATCGACGATTTTTAGTGAAAATTAGGGACTTTCGTAGATTTAGCATAAAAATTTGTATGAACATGCGATTTAAAAATTTTATGCACCGAAAAAAATTGTCATAAATTCTCCATTATATGACGCATAAAACTTCAAAATCGCTTAACATTCACAAAAATTATTGCAAAAACAAAACGTGACTTTTAAATGGGACACCCTGTACATACATGCATGGAATAATTTTACGACAGGCGAGATTTCAAAGTGTTTTTATCCCCTACACAACGAAACACCATCGAGCGAATTCTGTTAATCTAACTGAGCGATGCCGCTGAAAGAAGACGCCAAATTCATTGCGTTATCTTCTCATAGAATCTTTCTCGACGCAAAACGATCCAGACGGAACACAAAAAAGTTTATACCAAAAAAGTTTACAGAATGAATTTCAAACGAGATCGGTTTTTGGGATTCTTGTGTTTCTCGTATCTGATTCAAATAGATAAATGTGCGTGAACAGTTCACAGAAAAGTTTCATTCGACTCGATCAAATTCAGTCGCACGGGACGAGAAAAAGTTTTATGTACATATTTCACATTGAAGCAAGCAAAACAGAGGTGGACTGACTGACTGACTGACTGACTGACTGACTGACTGACTGACTGACTGACTGACTGACTGACTGAGTCACTTGACTGACTGACTGACTGACTGACTGACTGACTTGACTGACTGACGACTGACTGACTGAATGACTGTCTTGACTGACTGACGACTGCCTGACTGACTGACTGACTGTATATTTCTTTCTTCGATGGATTGGCGGCTTAAATTGAGAAACCACCAGGTTTTGAAGTTTATTAAATAAGTTCTATACAGAGTTTCAGCTTTTTCCTGTTCTATTCATCTGCAAAGAAATCAGCCTTTTAAAAAGAAGGGAAAAAAACAGTGTACGAATTAAAATAATAATAATAACAATACTTTTTTAAAACTAACAATGACCAATCAACCAGTCATTCAAGCCATTGGAGTCAGTCACTGTCTGTCACTGGGTGCGTCAGCCAGCCAGTCAGTCAGTCAGTCAATCAGTCAGTGAGGAAGCTTTCATTGATGCAACACAGTATGTGGATACGATTGGGGCTATCGTTGTTACGCGCCGTAACACACTTGAAGTTCGTCTCAGCACCGCGCAACACGTAACGTAACAATAAAACCTGCGTTCACAGTATAACATAACATTGTCACTCGATAAGGAGACTGAATTTTCGAATTGCGCGCCATTTTTCTCGGGGCCATTTCAAGGTATATTTCGCAAGCCTATAGCTTGGTCAAAGTTTCTTGTTATGAAAAAATTATCTGTTACGCACGTGTGGAATCACTGGCGGACGAGCTAATTTCCCAAAGGGAGGGGAATTTTGTCAAAGAGGGGGGAATTAACAGATCTCAGGACATTTTACCTACCCCTTAGGGAACAAATTCTATTTTTTGAAAGCCCCAAAGAGGGGGGAATTCCACTTTTCCCACCCCTTCTCGCCCGCTAGTGTGTGGAATGAATTAAGCGCAATTTGCGTATGTTGTCCAAATGTTGAGTGAAAAAGTGTTTATTTCTCGAATTTTTAGAAGCGCGCCAAAAACAAATTTGAATTTGAACTGCGCGCCAAAAAGTTTGATAGGCTATAAAAGAGGAGCGCATAGCTTTCGCAAATAATCCATTCACTGAATCTACTTTGGATTCTCATGAACATAAGGTGCGCTGAAGAAAGCAAGGGTGAGAAGGATTTTTCTCGAAGACTTTCCGGAAATTGTAAAATTCATATAGATCCATTGTATGAATTGTTCAGAAAAATTGATTATGATTTTCAGAAATTCGTTGAACAATGGAAGTAGTTTATAGTACACTAGCGGGCCTGAAGCGAAGGGAAAACCGGAATTCCCCCCTCTTTGGCATTTTGAAAAACTCGAATTTGTTCCCTGCGGTGTAGGTAAAATGGTCTGAAAACTGCCAATTCCCCCCTCTTTGGAGATAATTCCCTCCCTTTGGGAAATAAGCTCGTCCGCCAATGCGTCGGTTCCCATATTTCCCCCCCCCCCCCCCATATCGGAAAAATAATTGGGTGCTTTCAAAGCTTTCCACTCCCTTCGGGAATCCAACTTCAAGGGAAAGCTTGCTGATAGGAGTTTGAAAAATAGTAAAAAAAACGCTTTCGAGAGAAATCTACCCATTTCGAAGCCTAACAATCTGACTTTGTTTGACATACACACATATCTTGAAATAGGTATGGTCTCACTGGTGAAGTTGTTTACATAGCCATACATTTGATTTGGAGGGGAGGTATAGGGGCTGAACTGTGGAGAGTGAGGGGGATAATAATTGGTTTATGAAGATGAACACAGGTATTGAATAATGCAAACAGTTCTGAGGAGTGAGTGAATGAGTGAGTGAGTGAGTGAGTGAGTGAGTGAGTGAGTGAGTGAGTGAGTGAGTGAGTGAGTGAGTGAGTGAGTGAGTGAGTGAGTGAGTGAGTGAGTGAGTGAGTGAGTAAGCGAAAGCGTGAGGTCCTGAAGATGAAATCGTGAAAAAAATGTAAAAAGACAATGAGGAATGTAAATGAGCATGGAGCTAATTCTCCAAAGGGAGGAGAAGTCCGTCAAAGAAAGTGATTAACAGTATTCACGCAATTTCACCTACCCCTAAGGGAACAAATCCAACTTCATAAAAACCCCAAAGAGAGGGGAATTCCACGTTTTCCACCCCTTCTCGTCCGCTAGTGTTTAACAGAATGAATCAACCACTTCAAGTGTGAAAGGAATGAATAAAAACAGCGCTCGAAGCGCGATGATGAAATACTGACTATTGAATTCGAGAATGTAGAGAGTGAAGGAAGGTGAAATCATAGCCTCTTCAATTTCTTTGTCATTCAGAACAGAAGTTTAGGCGGGCAATTTGAACTTCTGTGTTTGGCACGCGTTCAAATTTTCGAGAACAATACATTCCACACTCACTCACTCACTCACTCACTCACTCACTCACTCACTCAGCATCCTCACGATCAACAAATACTGTATTTCTGGACCCCTTACGCGACACGAGACAGATTTCTTATCAAAAATATGTTTCTTAGAAACTGGAACGCATGCCAGACTCAGTTTTGTATTCAAAGTGCGCGCCAAAAACTTTCAAAAAACAAAAAGTATTACATAAGCAATATATTGAATAAACAAAATAAGAAATTTTATAGTCTTCCAAGAAAAATGGCGCACATTTCAAACTACGTAGTTATAGCCTATCCAAGATTTCTTGTTGGCCCAGATGTTTTTTTTTCAAATTGTTTTCTCAAAACATTGATTTTTTCACAGAAAATGTAGTGAAGAGTCAGTAAAATAATTTTTGCTGACAAGAAATCATGGACCAGCTATAAAGTACGCAGTTTCAATGATAACGGATCGCTCGTTAAAAACGTCAACCAACAAAATAGGATTTCTTCGGAGAAAACGCGAATTTCTATTGAATTTCTGCCAACCCCCCCCCCCCCCCCCCCCCCGGCGCGCAGCGTTCAAAGACCAGCGGAAACTCGGCACTCGCGGAAGAACGAAAAGAGGAATTCCCCCCTCGGCCATGACTTGGAATTTTTTATCTTTGAAAGTTGTGCGTAAAATAATCTCAAAACTGCCGATTCCCCCTTTTTTGAAAGACTTCCCTCCTTTGGGGAAACGCCAGTATAGTGCTGACAAACTTCTATTAGAAAATTTCGTTTGTAACGTTTTGTCCTGCACAAATGCGAATTATGGATCCACACAAAAACTGCTTTGTAAATGGTTGTTTTCAGGGTGAATTATATTTTAGGTAGTTTGAAACTTACATTGGGTTCATGAAACATCACTTTACTGTAAGAATAATTTGATGTTATCGTATTTCTCATTTTTTTCAAGCTAAAAATAGCTTTCACAGCAAAAAAACTAGAAAGGTAGTTAAAAACAAAGTGGCCCTTCATTAAATCTGTGTTTGATAGTCTCAATGTGAGCTTAGAAGCACCTATCGTTTTATTTCATCTCAAAAACAATCATTTTCGATGTGGTTTTTGTGTGGATCCAGAATTCGCATTTGTGCAGGACAAAATGTTACAAACAAAATTTTCTTATAGAAGTTTGTCCGCACTATACATGCGAGAGGAGCAACTCCTCAAACGCGTGCAAGTCAAGTGCAATCAACGACTTCTGCGAATATGCCGAACCCGTTGATCGTGTTATAAAGTTAGCCTGTTGTTTCTGCAAACAGAAATATTGCCCAAAACGTCTGATAATGAAAAATTACTAGCCTCAACTCAATTTTTTGCTTGCAAAAACAACATAAGTTTTTTAATGGGTAAGACAACAACGGCTTCTAGCAAACTTATAGTGGAAATTAGGGCCACGAAAAAAAACGAGTACAATTATGTAAAACTTGGTCACGTATGAAACTAAGAAACCACATTTCGGAGCGAAAATGAAAATTGCGACACGATAAGAACCAGAAGTGAAAATGATGTTTCCATATTTTCCCGGCGATATAATATTCATCATTTTGCCCTTGACGAGGTTGAAAAAAATTTACAATCGTTATTTTTTCGTTATAATTTCTAACTCGGCTTATACCTTCGTCGAGCTATAGCTTGTTACCCGGTTTCTTGCACGCCTGTCCCAGCTGTGGGTTTTTAGCCACAGTCCGGGTGGGGTAGACTGTGGTTAAAAAGACGAACTGTGCTTAAATGGTACTGTGGCTAAACGGTACTATGGCTAAAAAAGAATCGAACTGTGCGTAAATGGTACTGTGGCTAAACGGTACTGTGGTTAAAGAGGAATCGGACTGTGCCTAAAAGCACTCACGTCCACAGTCTACCCCCCCCCCCCCCGGACTGTGGCTAAAAACCCACAGCTGGGACAGGTGTGGTTTCTTGTGATGTGATCGAAAAATAACTTTTGTGGGGCCGATTACGCATGTGTGCGAGAATTATGCGCGTTTTTTTCAAGTTTTCCAAATGATATGTGGAAAAAAAGTTTGTTTCTCAAACTCTAAAAGCGCGCCAAAACTGAGTTGAATTTAAACTGCGCGCCAAAAAGTTTTTGGCTAACAAGAAACCCGGGATAGACTACATATATGATAACACAGAATAATTTGAGTTTTTTATTCGTATTTACGAATCACGATTGGGTTCCAATATTTTGTAATATTCCAATATTATGTAATATTCCAATAATATGTAATATTCCAATATTATGTAATATTCCAATAATATGTAATATTCCAATATTAAGTATTATTGCAATATTATGTAATATTCCAATATTAAGTAATATTCCAATATTGTGTATTATTGCAATATTATGTATTATTGCAATATTATGTATTATTGCAATAATATGTAATATTCCAATATTATGTATTATTGCAATAATATGTATTCATGCAGTATTATATAATATTCCAATAATCAATCCGTCCCACATCACAAAAGATTTTTTGATTTTTTAGCGTAAAAAAAGTTGCTGGCAAAAAAGTTTTTCTTGAGTCAACTGCAATTTCCAATTTTATCAGCATATTGAACATTATAATTTTTTTTGCAACTCTTAAAGTTTTTTCAAGCCACTCTATTTTTTGTAATAACCACAAAACCTTTTGATTATGAACATTTCACATTTGCCTTTGTCAAGTTGAAAAATGTTCAAAATATTGGTTGTACCATTCGTTTAGGTTATGAAAAAAACTATATAAACTGAAGAGAATGAGAAGTGAGAACATAACTTTCATCTATCACAATTCAAGTTCACACTGGTCATCATCACCCCTTGATAACAACGATCTTATCACTCGGTGTCAACTGATATCACGGAACACCTCAACGTGACCTCAAACACCGCAGACACCTCAAAACACCACAAACATCTCAAAACACCGCAAACAACTCAACTTCATCCACTCATCAACACCCCCGTCAACACGATGTCAACGCGCATAACACTGGTGTGCATTCTGCTCTCTGTGGTCACGATGGCGGCCGGCGAGAAACACAACCGCACAATGAAATGCTACGTCAGCGAGGGTGACAACTACAAAGAAGAAGAGTGTAAAAAGACTATTCTACAGGATGGGTCCGAACCGAAAATTAAATGCATAACGGTTAGCTGATGGGTTCGATTTGAGTTTCAAAGTTCTTTGACCCGTCCAGTCAGTCAGTCAGTCAGTCAGTCAGTCAGTCAGTCCGTCAGTCAGTCAGTCCGTCAGTCAGTCAGTCAGTCAGTCAGTCAGTCAGTCAGTCAGTCAGTCAGTCAGTCAATTGGTCAGACAGCCGCTAGAGCGGTTTGCACACAACCACTGTTGGATTTGATAATTTTCAACTCGCAAAATGACACAATACATTTCCTTATTTTGAAGTTTAGGCTTATTCACAGGCTCATATTTCGGCGACGCAAAATTCCAAAACCCAAAAATTTTCCTAGAATTTTTTCTGAACGCCAAAATTTTCTGTCACCAAAATTATTTTCCATGTGAAATTTTACTGTCCGTTAACCCCCGATTACCTATCGTAAGGCTGACTTGTCCGAGCGGCAGCGAGTACAAGCGCGTTAGGCCCGCGCAGCGGTGGTATTTCCGTGGTTATCCACCTTAGTATGCGCAAATTATTTTTCGTATAAGGTGAAAATTCTAGGAAAGGGGTTTTGGAAATATGCTTCGGCGACAGGTGGGGCTGAAAACATTGGTTTTCAGGTTAGGCTCAGGTTTAGCCTAAGTTGTGGACTGTTCCAAAACCGTAGCCTAAACCTAATCCTAAACTGAAAACCAAGTTTTATGCCCACCTAGCTCAAATCACCAGCGGACGAGAAGGGGTGGGAAAAGTGGAGTTCCCCCCTCTTTGACATTTTCAAAATGCAGAATTTGTTCCTCAAGGTGTATGTAAAACGGTCTAAATTCTGCCAATCCCCCCCCCCCCTGGAGAGATTCCTCTCCCTTTGGCGGTTTGGCTCGTCCGCCAGTGGCCCGCATCGAGCTTAAAACCAAAGCCTAAGCCTGCTTAGCGACGTATCTTGTCTAACATGTACGCGAGTAATGTATTTAGGTGGTGGATGGAAAAGGGAAAACTCGCCGAAGTTGCGATGAGGGCATTAAAGACTACCAATGTTGCGATTGTTAGTACACAGTTATACTCTCGACTGCAAAATCCCAAACCCCAAAAAAATTTCTAGAATTTTTACTAAACGCCAGAATTTTCTGTCACTAAAAATATATTATATCCTACATAAAGTTTTACTGTCCGTTAACCCCCGATTACCTATCGTAAGGCTGGCTTGTTCGAGCGGCAGCGAGGACAGTGCGTTAGGCCCGCGCGCATATTTGGAAACTGTACCTTTTTTTTGTCAGAATTCGTGTGACCCAACGACAGCTGATAACCATTTTATTGTTGGTACGGCTTAGGCGCTGTTCGTACTCGACGCGCGATTTTCTGCGATACTCGCGCGTGAATCGCAAAAAAAACATTAGGTTGGTTATAACACGTGTGAACCTGAAATTCAGGCAACAGCTAGCTGCCTAGTTGGCCGAGCCACACGTGTTATAAGCAACATAATGTTTTTTTGCGAATCACGCGCGAGTATCGCAGAAAATCGCGCATCGAGTATGAAGAGCGCCAAAGGCTCAGTTCCGTACATAGACTGTACGTTCGTGAAGGAAATAGCCTAGTTTAGCCTCTCCGTGAATCCAAAATGAAAAAGTCGATTTTGGGATTTTGACAAAAAAAAACGGTTAAGTTTTTAAATATGTGGCCCGCGCAGCGGTAGTATTTCAGTGGTTACCCACCTTAGTAAGCGGAAATTAAATTTCGTATGTGGAAAAAATTCTAGTAACATTTTGGGGTTTTGGAAACATGCCTCTCGGCCGCACGTTTGTAACTCAAGCAAAAATTCAATTTTGAGCACATTTTGAACACACGTTAATGATGGATGACCAAGAGTATAACAACTTTACCCTGAATACACTTACTCAAGTACAGTTGGTTATAGTGATTAGATCTCGTTTAATTTAGTTCCATAGTATTATAGTAGTCAAAAACAGTAGTTGAACTATAGATAATTACGAGTACCATCTTGGTTCTGTACAACTCATATGCGGAGCCGTCAACATCGGGACAAAAGGATTGGACACCCTGTATAGTTGAGCGAGTTTAAGTATATAAAAAGTATAGTTGCTAGAGCGAAGTTGGTCGAGTTTAGTTGGTCAAGTATAGATGCTCGAATGTGGTCAAGACACATATAGTTAAGCAATCATTGAAAAAGAGTAGTTGCTCGAGTGTAGTTCGTCGAGTAAAGTTGATCGAGTGAAACTTGCCCCATTTGCAGCGGATCTGTGCAACTCGGCGAGCGGCGGCTCGTCCGGCGGCTCGTTCGGTGGCTCGTTCGGTGGGTCGTCCGGCGGCTCGTTCGGTGGGTCGTCCGGCGGCTCGTTCGGTGGGTCGTCCGGCGGCTCGTTCGGTGGGTCGTCCGGCGGCCCGTTCGGTGGGTCGTCCGGCGGCTCGTTCGGTGGGTCGTCCGGCGGCTCGTTCGGTGGGTCGTCCGGCGGCTCGTTCGGTGGGTCGTCCGGCGGCTCGTTCGGTGGGTCGTCCGGCGGCTCGTTCGGTGGGTCGTCCGGCGGCTCGTTCGGTGGGTCGTCCGGCGGCTCGTCCGGCGGCTCGTCCGGCGCTTCGTTCGGCACTTTGTTCGGCGCTTCGTTCGGCACTTTGTTCGGCGCTTCGTTCGGCACTTCGTTCGGCGCTTCGATGGCACTGGTCGGGCTCGTGGTCGCAAAAACTAGGGTACACTGACGCTGCGTACTATACAAAACTTTACTAGTTAACAAAAAAATTAGCATGCACATATGTATTGTACTTATGTATGTAATGGTAAATATGTGAATGGGGTATGTTAATTAATAAGAAAAATACTGAGAAATGCTGATAACCATTGTCGTCTGCTTGTAAACGGATCCGTTACATAACATATGCTGATGAGGTATTCTTGTAGTGATGATATTGTGATCATGAAAATATCCGGTGATGTATAGTTGTCCTGGTGTAAAGTGGTCTGTTGCGGTTGATGTATAGCTGTCATGATATATAGTGGGACGAAAATAAAATGTTACATACATATATAGTTGTCATGATATATAATTGTCATTATGTATAGTTGGCCCTAATCCAGTTACATAGGACCGATATACATAATCTAGAATACGTATTCCTTAATGACAAGGTAATGTTTCACGGTCTGAAGAAGCTATAATGTATGTTATTTAACACGATCCGAAACGTGTTTTTTTTCAATGGAAAACTAAAATTAAAGTGAACGTGCATTTTGTGACAATAGTAGTGCGAAATCAAGTGCATTTTGAATACGAAACCATTGTTATCGGAAATTTACTTGCGCTTACGAGAAAAGCAAAAAAATATAAAATTTCCGATCTTCCCAATCTTATCAATACATTGCAATATAGCTTGATCAGGGTATCCTAATACTCAAATCGATTTTGATAAGGCGTTTAACACGCAAAATTCCAAACCCCAAAAATTTTTCTAGAATTTTTACTACACGCCAAAATTTTTATAATTTCCAAATGAAGTTTTACTGTCCGTTAACCCCCGATTACCTATCGTAAGGCTGGCTTGTCCGAGCGGGAGCGAGGACAAGCGCGTTAGGCCCGCGCAGCGATGGTATTTCAGAGGTTACCCACCTTAATACGCAAACATGAAATTTCGTGTATGGAAAGAATTCTAGGAAAATTTTTGGGTTTTGGAAATATGCGTTTAACACGTGTACAATGAATTTCGTATCGTATACAATTGCCATCAGAAAAAACACAATTTATTGCCAATTACCAATTTGAGCACGCGCCAAAATCAGGTTTGAATTCAAATTGCGCGCCAAAAGCTTTTGTGATTAACAAGAGACCTTGGATGGGCTATAACAATTGTTTATGCAAATATGGCGCTTCGAATAAAACCTATACCTATAACTTCAGTTAAATGTTGTTGAACCAGGACCACCAGTTTGCGGGAGAGACATGATAGTGAGTGAGTGAGTGAGTTAGATAGTGAGTGGGTGAGTGAGTGAGTGAGTGAATTAGTGAAAAAGTGAGTGAGTGAGTGAGTGAATGAGTGAGTGAGCGAGTGAGTGAGTGAGTGAATGAGTGAGTGAGTGAGTGAGTGAGTGATTGAGTGAGTGAGTGACTCTGTATGTGTGTATTATTTATTGACAAAGATCGTCATTATGCAAACAAAAAACAAACGACAGCCATGCTAATAATCGTGTTAGTTGGCTGTTTGCTGTTAACGTTCCACTCAATATATTTATTTCAATTTTGCTGTTTTTGGAGGAACGGAGGAAAAACTCTGCTCAACTTACGGGGTAACGACAGCCACTGAGAGAAACTTCACCGCTGCAAATTTTAGACTCATGTTTCGTTCTGAATAAAAATTTTGTTTGCAATGTTTGTTGAAAAGTATAGGCTGAACTCTGGCCGATGGTCGAGGTAACGGCAGCCACTGATATTGACAACGCTAGGAACCATTTCATGTTTCAACGCCATGCGTAAAATACAAAAGCATTCTGAAATGTAGTACGGTTAGTACCGTTGGTGCTTGACGTGCAGCATGGGAGCTTTTCAACAGAAAGCTAAGATAAAGTATTTTTCTGTCATTTTGTTACTCAATCCCTTTTTCCTACCATCTAACCTAAGAAACATGTTAAACTCGAGTAATAACGTAAAAAATATGACAATGATCTCAAAATAGAATAGATTAAAAATTCAACTGTTAACTTCAGTCAGTCAGTAAGTCAGTCTGTCAGTCAGTTCGTCTACCCGTCAATCAGACAATCAGTATTCAAGTAAAAAAATTATAAAAAAATGTAAACTCTTTTATTATATTAAAAAGAACACAATTCCCACCAAATATCGTATTTATAGCGTTTTTATTCGCTCGTCTCTCCAATATAGTTACGTTGATAATATAATGATCAGTAACTGTAATAGATACATATAGTTATAATTATAATATAGCCTCTACACACGTACAGTGTACTTGTAATGAATAATAACGTTATGATAGAATGTGAAATAATCGTGCAGAAAATGGTCAATAATTAGTTACAATATAAATATAGCAGCGCAATCTGACACGGGGGATACATGAAGAACAATTTGTAATCGGGTAATGTTTTCAAAAAAATGATTTTTTTTCAACTTTTGAAAACATTTCCCATTTCTTTACTATTCCGGGAGGTGGCGACTGTGTGAATCAGATAAGGCAAAACCCAACTCACAAAAACAACTAATATTTATTTATGAAGATGATTTTTTCAACTTTCTCATGTAAAAACACAATTTTTTTTTCAAAACTACACAAAAACAGATTAGCAGATTCTATTACACATGACAAAATTTACCTTGGCCCATAGATACTATACTACTAATTTGTTCGTTTAAATACGACAATTAAGCGACATAAAACATACCAAAAAAATTGTTTTCGGGCCCGACCTAGCTAGACACAGATGAAAAAATTATCATTGGTCGATGTAAAATTCCTAGGTGACGGTCCTTAATGCGCTACACATACACACACAATAAAGCCAAGTGTAATTACAAAAAAGATCTAAACGATTATGATAATAACTAACAAAAAACTAGTCAACTGAGCTCAACAAATAGAATAACCGTGTTGTGTGTGACTTTTGGACAGGAAATAACAAAATCAAGCACAAAAAAATCCTCGTTTTCACTGCTAAATGATGAAATTGCACACAAAAAAATCAGGATTTAGAGGATAAAATGATAAACTCGGAAGTAGACGCGTGAAAGTTAAGTACAGGGTGTGTGGAAAACTGAGTATGTTTAGGTGTGGTTGGTTTTCCAAAGTCGTGGGAGAGAAATGAAAAAAAATATTTTGATACCAAAAGCTGGCACATGCTCACACAAAAAAATCATGATAAGTTTTTTATGTCAACGAAAAAAAATCACATCAAGTGCCCCTATAGCATTTCTAGGTTTTTTTGATACTGAAGCATTCGAATTTTTCCGAAAAAAATTAGTTTTCACATGACGTTGAAAGAGTTTTGAGAACGGATTCTGAATGTGGAAAAAACGACCCCAAAATTTTCGTGCAAGCATGGGTTATTCTATACAATCAGATAGATAAAGATCAGTGAATGAAACTAGAATATTGCTACGGTCGTTGTAATTAATATAGCCAGAAACTTCGAGGATTCTTCGGAACATCAATTACGAAGTTCAAGACATCCAACGAAATTACGCGGCATATCTTGAATCCCTACGGAAAATACCGACAAAAAAGCACTCAAACCAAATAAGAAAAGGTAGACAAGAACAAAATCACAGCGTAAAAATAAAATAAAAACGACGAACATATAACGTAATATTATCATGCCTAAAATGTATTATCCTAACCTATAAATAGCCAATGATATATAAATGAGAACCTGACCTATAAAATATCGATATAAGATAAAAATGAACCTATAAATAGTTAAATAATACAGAAATAAACTTCAGAAATGATCAGAGATAACCCTATTTGAAACCGGGTGGAATAAGAAATACAACGGTACGTGTGTATCAGTGACTAAATAGTTAATTAAATGAAAATTGAATTTTGAAACAGAAAATCCATAATAAAGTACTTCTTCAAAATAGCATTTTCACGAATAGCAATGTTACTGAGCCAGAGAGCAAAGTATCTCACACAAGTCATTAATTATCAATTATATGCATTGCGTGATTTTTTCCAGAAACTTCTATGAACGAGAATATTCAAATGTCATTGTTCTTGGGAATACAGTGGTTCTACCATGAAGCTAAATACGAAAGACACTGGGTCTGGTCTGGGCATGTGTGATTTGGTAAAATTCTGATTTTTCTCTATCCAAAGCATCGATTCTACATTATATTCCTAAATCGTGTTACCTAATACAACGTAGACACTATTATCGAGAAAAAATACTTTAATTACACATGCCAGCCAAACCCCAGTACTTTTATTCACATAATTTCGCAGATTATTTGTACACGGTCGCGGCGGGTGATTTCGCCGAAATTTCGGCGAAAACATCTTCATTTTTAGTGGAAATCCTTCAGCTTCTCGTCGGGCACGTTGAGCACGTCGGAGAGCATCAGACGCTGTTCGAGAAGATGCTGAAAACAGGTGAGTAGGAGTAGGAGTAGGAGCACTAGCGGACGAGAAGGGGTGGGAAAAGTGGAATTCCCCCCTTTTTGGGATGTTCAAAAAGTGACATTTTCAATAAGTATAGACTTTGTTCCCTAAGGTGTAGGTAAAATGGCCTGAAAACTGTTGATTCCCCCCTTTTTGATGAAATTACCCTCCCTTGTAGCATTGGGAGGGAAAAGTGAAACTCCTCCACTCCTTGGCGAACTCAAACATTAGAATTAGTTCCTTAAAATCCTTAAGGTGTGGGTAAATGGCCAAAAGTGGTTTAATTTCGGCCAATTGCTTCCTCTTTGGAAATATTCCCTGCCCTTTGGTAGGTTGGCTTTGGTTTTGCAATTTTTTCGGATTTTTTCGTGACGTTTCAAAATGTCTGGTAACATAGAAACAGATAAAAATTTCGGAACGTCACGAAAAGTTTCGATTTTTTTTAGGAATTTATGCAATTGACTATGAAGGCATCCTAATGATTCACCGAGTCTACCAACCTGGAACTTGCTGCCAGTTGCGGGTGAGGCGGCAGTCTGACGACCGGCGTACTTGACGTGACGTTCGAATTTGAGCAGGTTCTGCAGAAAAAAACAGATCAGTTTCGTGAATCCAAAGCCGGCGAACTAGACGAAATACCAAAATAATGTTTTCATAACTACATAGGGTACTGACACCTATTATAGATTATAAGAGTAGTGGGAATCACGGATCATTGGCAGTTTTAACGGAAGACCTCACGTCCTCACTAACAACAACAACAACAACAACAACAACAACAACAACAACAAAAACAACAACAACAACAGCAGCCCCAACAACAAAATCAACATCAACATGAACAACAACAACAACAACATCAAAAACAACAACATGAACAACAACAACAACAACAACAACAAACCTGGAATCGCGGTTTGACATATCCCCAAGCACCCATGTTCTTGTGCTCCTCCTGCGCCCACACGAGCTCGGCCTGCGGGTATCGCTCAATCTCTTGCCTGATCAGGTCGTATGGGAACGGACTGATCTGTAAACGAATGAATTTTTGGCATTATTTTATCGTTTCTGTTATTCTGTATGACTTGAATGATTGAATTTAAAGTGTAGTTCAGTCGATGGCAAGGTAGACTTCTGATGATGACGGAGTCTTGCCATGAACGTTGGGTCAAGATCTCCAATTCCGTCGATAAACAAGAGTTCCTTACCTCCTGTCCTACTGTTTCAAATTGTATGATTGTCATTTGTAAAAACTCCTTTTATTCATGTTAGAATAATCAACTGATTAGAAGACAATTTCGAACAAAACCAGCAACAGTTTTCTCAGATGCGCTGTTCAAAATTTCACATGATGAGAAGGATTTCAGAAATTTAGGTACCATGAAAATCCAACTGAAAAGTAAAATACCGTAAGATACAGTAATCAGATACGTATAATCAAGTTCACTGACGGACGAGCCGAATCCCCAAAAGGAATGAGATTTCGTCTAAGAGGGAGACTTGGCAGTTTTCGGGTCATTTTACCTACACCTTAGGGAACAAACCCAACTTTTTTAAAAAGCCAAAGAGGGGGGAAATTAACTTTTCCCTCCCCTGCTCGTCCGCTGGTGATTACGGTTAACCAAGTTAATAACCTGTTCGACACGACTCACGGCCACGGCCTCGTTCAGACCAAGCTGCTCACGTGCCTTGATGATGTCGTAATAGACCTTGCCTGAAAATAGGAGGAACATGAAACTAAAACAAAACTCGTAAATAACAACAAAAAATCAAAAAAACTCATCTTCTCGGTTCCATTACCGAAAACCAATAACAATATAACCACCAGCAACAACAGCAACAACCACAACAACAACAGCAATAACAACAACAAACAACAACAACAACCACAACAACAACAACAACAACAACAACAACAACAACAACAGCAACAACAACCACCACAACAACAACAACAGCAACAACAACCACAACCACAACAACAAAAACAACCACAACAACAACAACCAACCACTGCAGAAGATGAGTCGCTGTACGTCGAACGGATTCCTGGATGGTGCGCCCTCTTCGGGTATCAATCGGCGGAAATGTGAATCACCGATGTATTCGTCCAACGGTGACTGCGCCATCGGATGCTTCAGCAGCGACTTGGGCGTGAACACCACCAGCTGCAATATATCCGATAACTCACTCACTCACTCACTCACTCACTCACTCACTCACTCACTCACTCACTCACTCACTCACCCACTCACTCACTCACTCACTGACTCACTCACTGACTCACTCATTCACTCACTCACTCACTCACTCACTCACTCACTCACTCACTCACTCACTCACTGACTCGCTCACACACTCATCCACGCATTCAACTCACTCACTCACTCACTCACTCACTCACTCACTCACTCACTCACTCACAGCACTCACTTTCACTGACTCGCTCACTCACTCACTCACTCACTCACTCACTCACTCACTCACTCACTCACTCATTCATTCACTCAATCGCCGGTTTTTTATGGCATCGCGTTCTGCCGACGCAGTGCATGAAATATCTGATTCGCCTAACGTACTCACACACACACTGAACTTACTCACTCACTCACCGGTTTCCTGACGACTCACTCACTCTTTCATTCACTGACTCACTCACTCACCGGTTTCCTGACTGACTGACTTACTCTTTCATTCACTGACCAGTTTCCTGACTGACTCACTCTCTCTTTCACTCACTCACTCACTCACTCACTCACTCACTCACTCACTCACTCACTCACTCACTCACTCACTCACTCCCTCACTCACTCACTCACTCAGTCACACACTGACTCCCTCACTCACCGGTTTCCTGCCTGACTGACTGACTTACCCTTTCATTCACTGACTGATTCACTGACCAGTTTCCTGACTAACTCACTCTCCCTTTCACTCACTCACTCACTCACTCACTCACTCACTCACTCACTCACTCACTCACTCACTCACTCACTCACTCACTCACTCACACACTGACTCCCTCACTCTTTCATTCACTGACTCACTCACTCTTTCACTTACTCACACCCACTCTTTCGTTTTCACTCACCGGTTTCCTGACTCACTCACTCACTAAACTTACTCACTTACTCACAGCCTCCGTCACTCACCGGCTTCCTGAAGGGCATGGCCACCTGACGACGCAGTACATGGAATATCTGCGATGGTGTCGTACAGTTGGCAATGATCCAGTTGCAGTCGTACAGCTGTTGGGCGGCGAATGTGGGACCTTCGGGCTGGAAAATCATGAAACATTACTAAAAAGAAAATAAACAAAGATATGTGAAAAGAAAGCTGTGTCAATGGATAAAAAAAACATGAAATGCACCAGTTCTTTGCAAATTTTTTTCATGATTACTTGTATTAACCAACTATGGTCGATTATTTTATTATTGACTTATTTTGTGCCAGGACAGGCACAGTCACACCTAATGTTTCACTGTAAAATAGTCAGGTTCTACGATGATAAGTCGCGTGTAACAAACGTCGCCGTTTATTGTTGCAACTGATATTGAGTTAAACATTGGGTACAACTTGTATTGTCTGGCACAAAACGGGTCAAGAATGAAATAATCGAACATAACCAACATAAATGAATTGATCATCATCATTGCACATCTGCAGATATCGCTCCGGTCGACACGAACTGTGCTCGGGTCCCATGCCTTCATAACCGTGCGGTAGCAGCATCACAAGACCCGATTGACTGCAAATAATGTGCTGGTGAAATCAATTCGGCGAAATCGAAGTCGGCGAAGTCAAAAGAAGAAACGTGAAATCATTATCAAAACTCGGTATCTCGTTCTTCAAGATTTGCAGGAATTTACAACTCCCAATATAAGGTTCGAAATTTTTTTTGGCAAGTGCAAAAAAAGTTAAGATTCAGTTTAATGAACGCAGACCGCGTGTAAAGGGTGGATTTTGGTCACCCTCTCTCCGAAAAGTTTACAAACAGGAGGGGTGCAAGTCACCATACAGGCGTCAGAAAGGAGGTGAAACTTTTTGTTGAGTCAGAGGCAGCTGCAGGTCACTTTGATAATGTCTCGTCAGGTCTCTCACCCCACACCCACCATAAAAAATCGGGAATCCCATGCCCACCACCCTTTTTCAAGTGACCCCATTCTAACCGGATCCATTTGGACTGGCCGCTGCTGAGGAACTGATCGATGATGACCTGCGCCGTGTTGGAGAAATCGCCGAACTGTGCCTCCCAGATGACGAGGGCGTGGGGGTTGCTCATGCTGAAGCCCTGCTCAAAGCCGAGAACGGCGTACTCGGACAACGATGAGTTGCACACGGAGTAGAAGGCCTGCAACAACAACAACAGTGAGTTTATATGCAACAACAACAACAACAGCAACAGTAATGTTTTTAAACAAGAACTGCAAGAAATACGTCGTCAACACCACAGACAGCAACAGTTACAACTTTGCGTGCATTATCCATAACATAAGTCTTCATGCGCACATTCTAATAACAACATTCAACAACAACAAAATCATCATCAACAACAACTATACATTATCATCATCAACAACAAAAACAACAACCACGACAACCACAACAACAAAAACCACCACAGCAACATCAACATCAACAACAACAACAACCACAACGCCAGTCACAAACCTGAGTGGGGCTGAGGTCGTTGAGTGCATTATAGACCTTCATGTCGACCTTCTGGTCATGGAGGACGTGATGACGATGTGAGAAAGTGCCGCGCTCCACATCCTGACCTGAGAGACGTACGTGATTGCCGTCCTGAAAAGAAGAACCATGTGATAAACTGAATATTATTTGCCGATAACTGACTTTTTTAAGACAATTTTCGGAAACTCTTAAACTTTTACGACTCGAAATATTTTTCGAACCTTTTTATACCGTTTTTGGACATTTCCAACAATTTAAAAATTTGGAAAATAATAATTTTTTTTAACCATGATAACTGATATGAAATTTTTATACCTCCTATACGATTAAATCCTATTTCGAATATTCAAAATGAAACCATAATTTTTTAGGACAAAGATTTTATAAAAAATTTGACCTAGCAACCAGAATTTTTAAACAGATTTTCGCTTCTTTGAATAACGAAACTAAAAAATGACCTTCACAACAGAAAGTTTCACCAACCAAAGCCAGGGATCCGAAAGCCAACGCCTCACCCAGTGCCCAGTCAGTCGTGCCCTTCTGAACCATCTCACGGCGACCTACAATCAGAAAAATAAACAAAATAAATTATTTTTAGTTATTAAGCCACAATAGCAAAGTTGGATATCAAATCACATCACAAATATAGTGACACAATTGGTACCCTAATTACGTGTGAGGATAAAAACAACAACAACAACAATAGTTGATAGCAATACACTGCTGATAATCATCATCCTCACCTCACTTAACATTTCGAAATACGCTGCACGTTGCACGACAACAACAACAACAACAACAACAACAACAACAACAACAACAACAAAATCAACAATAGCAAACAAAAACAACAACAACACCTCCAAAACAACAACAATGCAGGCCACGATGCAAGTTGAACCCTTCAGGCACGTTGGAGAACTTCTCACAAATCTGATGGACTCAGACAGCAACAACAACACAACAACAACAACAACCACAACAACAACATCCTCTCAACCAACCCTTCAGAATACGCTGCAGGCCACAATGCAAGTTGAACCCTTCGGGCACATTGGAGAACTTCTCACAGATCTGATGGACTCAGACAGCAACAACAACACAACAACAACAACAACAACACCAAAAACAACAACAACAACCTCCTCTCCACCAACCGTTCAGAATACGCTGCAATCCACGATGCAAGTTGAAGCCTTCGGGCACGTTGGAGAACTTCTCACAGATCTGATGGACTCAACAACAACCACAACAACAACAACAACAACAACAACCTCCTCTCACCCAACCCTTCAGAATACGCTGCAATCCACGATGCAAGTTGAAGCCTTCGGGCACGTTGGAGAACTTCTCACAGATCTGATGAACTCAACAACCACAGCCACAACAACAACAACAACAACAACAACAACAACAACAACAACAAAATCAACAACAACAACAACAACAACATCAACAACAACACCAACAACAACAACAACACCACCCTCTTAACCAACCCTTCAGAATACGCTGCAGGCCACGATGCAAGTTGAACCCTTCAGGCACGTTGGAGAACTTCTCGCAGATCTGATGAACGGTGTCGGAGGTGATGCCCGTGGGTGGAATCTTCAGCGGATCCTTGGACTTGAAGAAGTCATCCCAGGGTGAATCCAGCCAGTCGCGATTACGGACGTAGGTGATTTTTCGGGCATTTTCATACGCGTCCTCCAGAATGCGATTGTAGTTGGCGTTTTCGTGCTGCAATGTAAAGTATAACCGTTATTTTTACTATAAAGTATAACCATTATTTTTACTATAAAGTATAACCGTTATTTTTACTATGAAGTATAACCGTTATTTTTACTATGAAGTATAACCGTTATTTTTACTATGAAGTATAACCGTTATTTTTTTACTATGAAGTATAACCGTTATTTTTACTATGAAGTATAACCGTTATTTTCACTATGAAGTATAACCGTTATTTTTACTATGAAGTATAACCGTTATTTTTACTATGAAGTATAACCGTTATTTTTACTATGAAGTATAACCGTTATTTTTACTATAAAGTATAACCGTTATTTTTACTATAAAGTATAAAGCCCTGTTTATACTTCAGCGTAAGCCGTAGCGTAGTGGGGGCGGAGTCTACGGGTGTAGGCAAAGCGTACATCTATGCCATAGATCTACGCGTAGGTAAAAATTTGAGTATAAATGCTCGTTTGCTACGCCTCAACTAAATTCCGAAAAAAATATTTATGGGATCGAAAACAATCGAATTTATTTTGCCTTTGTTTTTTTAGTGCCGGCGGGCTCGTGTGTCTGATACCAGCGCGTGTTTTAGGGCTTGTTTGCCGTTTTATGAATTTACGTGCATGCTCGGTTTAGCTCGGGTGTTTTGGGCCAACTTCGGATGTAGTTTGCACAGTAACAAAACTGAACAGAAAAGTAGTCATAGTGGTTTATTGACCTCCTGAAAACATCTGTGATTTTTTCAAGCTTGAAAAATGGATTAATTTCGGTCGAATTTGTTCAGCGAAGTAATGCGTGTTTTCTTCATAAGCTGGGGCGAAATCTGCATAGCGGAGGGGTGAACAATCGAAGTTATTTTTCATCAATAACTTTATTTATAGGTTTTCAACAACGGTGAGAAGGTCTCTGATTTTTTCGAGCGTCAGAAACCGCCTAAATCAGCTCAAATTAGCCATACAGAAATTTTAAGACATTTGAACATCTTCGAAAACAACTTCTCAGCATATTTTCGCGAGTGAAATGAATTTCTTATGAGTTAGAATTGATTTCCCAACATATTTTATTATTTTTCAATGTTTTTCTTCGATTTCCCTTACTTATCTACGCGTAGAATATCAAATCAATTTGATATTGAGCGTACAGGAACAAATTCTATGCGTAAGCAGGAGGCGGAGCCTACGCATGATGAGAATGCAAATCTACGCGTGAGCGAGTATAAACGGTTGACCCGTAGTCAGGCGTATATAGCGTAGATCTACGGCTTACGCTGGAGTATAAACGCGGCTTAACCGTTATTTTTACTATAAAGTATAACCGTTACTTTGTTAACAGTTGATGATTATAAATTATCATGTTGGTCACGTCACGGCCTCACGGACATTTTAGAACAAGAAAAGGTCACAAGCATGTATTTGTCATTTTCGGTAAGTTTCCGCCATCATCAGTCAAAGAAACTGGCTTGAAATTTCCTCCTGGACTATTTTCCGTGGGTTAGCGGTGGCATTAAGGGCGCGTTCAAAGTCGTCTCAAGACTTTTATTTGTAACACTTTCAGAACTCATAAAAGCAAACAAGTTTTTTTGATCCAACCAAATGTTTCAAACATTTTTATCGGGAACAAAATTTTTTCTATGTGTAGCGAAAGGTTTACAAATAAAATTCTTGAGACTTTCTCAAGACAACTCTGAACGCGCGCCCTAAGTGGGAATATGTGGTACACGCGAGCGATTTAATACTAAATCTGAAAAATCCCTGGTGAAACACCAGTTATGAATGTGCGTGTTGCCGCACAAAATCAGTCAAGAACAAAACAATGGATTGCCTTCCACTGTTGCAATTCTCCACTTCTCTTATATAGAATGGATAATTGATTATTAGAATGGTTAAAAACGGTAATCAGTGTTTCCTCTATAGAACTGAATCTTGGATTTTGTTGTCTATTCTTGGGTTCCGACGAAATGTGACGTTTTTGAAAGGAACAAAAATATTGTTCTGTAAATCCAAAAAATCGAATTTTGGATTACAGAAAATTTAATATTTCTTGTTCTCTGCGATTCCGTCAGAGTCCAAAATAGACCACAAAATCCAAGATTCAGATTTATAGGGGAAACACTGATTACCTTTTTTGGCCATTCTAATAAACGATTGTCCACCGTCTTTTTCTCCCCCTTTTTTTTCCTCATATCCTTAACCAACATCAATGTACTCCTGATTAGCCACCCCCTCGGCCAGTATCTTCTCCTTATATTTGTCCAAACAGATCGGCAACGACTTGATCTTCTGGTACATCAACGGTTGGGTGAACGAGGGTTCGTCGAGCTCGTTGTGGCCGTGACGGCGATAACAGACCAGATCAATTACGCAGTCCTGAAATTGATTGATTGATTGATTATTGATTGATTGATTGTTTGATTAATTGATTGGTGATTGTTTGATTGGTTGTTTGATTGATTGTTGGATTGGTGATTGTTTGTTTGATTGATTGATTGAACGACGGTACTATTTTTTATTATTGTGAAATCATGAACATTTTCAAAACTTCCTTCCTTGAAAAAAATCGACCATTTTTTTATTTACCTTTCCCTGCTCACACTAGCGGACGAGAAGGGGTGGGGAAAGTGGAATCCCCCCCCCTCTTTAGTGGAAAAGTGGAATTTGTTCCTAAGGTGTAGGTAAAATGGCCTTCTTACTGCTGATTCCTGGCCTTTTTCCCCTCTTTAACGAAATTCCCCTCCCTTTAGAGGATAAGCTCGTCCGCCAGTGCCTGCTCCACAACTATACCGAACCTTCATGAACGTATTGCGCCACTCGGCAGCCACCTTGCCACCACGTATTTTTTATTGTGAAATCATGTGCATTTTCAAAATTCCCTGCCTTGAAAAAAGCGGCCAATTTTGGGTCCAAAAATCCGAAGATGAAAAACCCAAAGATGAAAAGACCGGTGCCATCGTTTTCAAAAGATGAAAAACCCAGAAATGAAAAAACGGAGATGAAAAACCCAGAAATTAAAAACCCAGAAATGAAAAACCCGAAGATGAAAAATTCTCCTGCCTAAATAACAACAATTTCACACGAAAAAAATATAAAATCACACGACCATTCCGAACCTTCATGAACGTATTGCGCCACTCGGCAGCCACCTTGCAGACGTGCATCACCGCCTCCGGGTCGTCCGCGTTCACGTGGAAGATCGGACAGCCGACGACACGCGCCACGTCCGTACAGTACGGCGAGGATCGGGAGAAACGCGGATCAGTGGTGAAACCTGCAATCGAAATACGAAAATTATCTCCGATTGCGTCAACATCTACCTACATTGTCGACTGTCTTAGCATCTTCTTGAATAATTCTTCAATGTCGCCGTCACATGTTGACAATTTACACGTCATGGTTACCAGAATTTGGTTTAAAAATAACTAAATACAAAAAAAAATATTTTCTTATTTTTCCCAAAACGCACACCCAGCCAAAAAAAATTTTTAAATATTTTTTGTATGTGAAACTTTGCTGGCTCACCCCAACCCCAATACCAAATGTAAACCAGTTCCAGCAGCCAAGTAAGACATAAATTGATCACGCAGCTCATGTGTGTCTGAAAATTTCCATGATTCCAAACCTTGATTTTCTTGAAAAAATTTAGAACCAACCACCGATGATATGAAACTTATTTTTCTTTATATCCAAATTAGAGACAGGTGCGACAATATTGATATGATAACTCAAGTTTACTCAAAAAAATGAATCCACCAACCAATCTGATTATTGACGACCACATGGATGGTGCCGTGAGTGGTATAGGCCGGAAGTTCGGACAGATGGAACGTCTCAAACACGACACCCTGACCGGAGAAGGCGGCATCGCCGTGCATCAGAATCGACATCGTCCGTTTGCCCTCGTGATCGCCCGTGTAAAACTGTTCCGCCCGCGTTTTACCCTGCACAATCGGGTCGACCGCTGAAATGGAGATCATGGATTGGTGAAAAATGAAAAAATATATGTTGTCCCATTGTGAAAAATAATTCTCAAAAGTCTATCATATTCATCATATAGTCAGTTAGTCATCCTGCTACATAGTCAGCAGGGAGGTCAGTAAGTGAGTCAGTCAGTCAGTCAATCAGTAGAGCAGTCAGTCAACCAGTGGGCCAGTCAGTCAGTCAGGCAGTCAGTCGCCAGTTTTGAAAGCGCGCCAAAAACTAATTTGAATTCAAATTGCGCGCCAAAAACGTTCACCAACCTTCCAAATGAGACGGGTTGGCCACCACAGCCATCTTGACTTGTTTACCGGATTCCCGATTGAATCGACTGATGCATACGCCCAAATGGTATTTCACGTCACCGGAGCCCTGGAGAAACGGAATGAAAAACATTATAACGTAGAAAATTGAATCAAGAGCAGCATGAAACAAAATCATTCCAGTATCTATATAAAAAATACAAATTCTAATTATAAAATTTTTACATGCCCAAATAAATTCGAATTTTAATTTCGAGTGATTCGGTCCAGCATGGTAAAAATAAAAACCCGAATTTATAAAATTATGAATTATAAAAAGGCTATAATTATCACCTCATCGGCGGGCCCGAGCGTTTTAATAATGGTATAAAAAATGCTAAATTATTTTGTTTATCAAACACCAACACCAACAACAACAACAACAACAACAAAATTTATAAAATTATGAATTATAATAATAAATTTTTCAAAATCTATAATTATAACCTCATCGGCGGGCTCGAGCGAGCTGAATTGTGAGAAAAGCGATTCCAATGGCTGACGGGCCATGTTGGCCAGCACGTTCAGTCGGCCACTGTAAAAAGGAGGTACTAGCGGACGAGAAGGGGTGGGGGAAAAGTGGAATTCCCCCCTCTTTGGCGTTTTCAAAAAACAGAATTTGTTCTCCAAGGTGTGGGGAAAACGGCCACAAAATTGCCAATTTTCCCATCTTTGACGAAATTCCCCTCCCTTTGAAGGATTAGCTTGTTCCATCAGTGTAAGGAGGTTGCGATTTATGTAATAAAAAACGAGGGAAAACAAGTCAAATCATTTGAATTTCTCATATCATTTCACACACACGGATGTCAAGATTTCGCGAAAACGGTCAAACGCTGTAATACTGTAATAATTTAATAACACCACAATGATAGGTTTCTATTCCACGTCAGAATAGTATTCTGCCCTGCCCTTATTTGGCATTGTTTGTTACTGATCGGCGAATTCGGACCACCAATTAAGACGTGTGCTGCGCTGAACATTTGGCATAAAACTGCCAGGAACTGTTACATAAGTCATAGCTATAGATGATTTGAGAAATGTTTGGTCGATCCGTAGTGTAGTAGGTTTCAAGGATTTGTGAGAAAAAAACGAATGGCCAAGCTATTTTTTGCCAACCAATGACTAAAGAATACCAACCGAAGTGGCATACCTACAACTTAGGGAACAAACTCTACTTTTTGATAACGCCAAAGAGAGGGGAATTCCACTTTTCCCTAGTGAATATACCAACCGATGTGGCATACCGACGACGAAGTTGTCCACGCCGTATTCGCTGCTGGCGTCGATGATCTGCTTGAGTGCGGGGATCAGCACCTCGCAGCCCTCCAGACCGAAACGCTTCTCTGACGGCCATTTCTTCGCGAGAAACTCTTCAAATCTGCAGATAGAAACAGAATTATAAAAGAAAAAAAGCGAAAATTATGACATTTTGTTGATGTCGTCAATAATTTTACATGCCACTTTTCTTACAAAAAGCTGCGTTCATCCCAGCATAGCTTCTATGCTTCACCAACACAGCCCATATCTAAACGTAAATAACCGCTGACTCTCACTCAACCCATATAATAAGATAAGATATGTTGTAACAGTGTGATTATTCTACCGTGTAATTCAGGGTGAATGTTATTCTACTCTACTGTATTTGTGATTTGGTATCCAACTTCGCTATTCCGGCAGAACAACTGAAAAAAATGTCTTGAATCATAAATAATGACTACAAAGAAAAGCTCTCACCTTGTCGATCTAATCAGCCGTTTAAATAGCACCTTCTTCTTCTGCGCAGTCATGGCGGCGGCCTGCGGGGCTTCAAATCGTTCCCGCACCCAACGCTGCTGTGCGTAGCTGTTGATGTGCATGTACTCAACACCCGTGTGCGAACAGTAAATATCCTGAAAATATAATTATAACAATATAGGAAAAATATCATGAATTGACGGCATTCAGAGACGGCTTGGAAAAGCCTCACACGATTCTGTTGTAAAATTGTAACGTGTCCTGAAAACTAGAACGAAACTGCTATATATGATCTTAAAAATTCTTAAGAAAATTCCACGAAATGAAACCAATTTAAGGTACTATTATTGAGTAAAAGGCGGCTCGAGTAAAAGGTCGCAGGTCAATAAAATTACTCTGAGAAAAAAACACAAATGGGATCCCAGAGTTTGTAGAATGAAGAAGCATAAATAATCGAAGAATAAAAAAAATGAATTAATATTGTTATATATTTCTATTTTTGTGAAATCATGGAAAGTTTCGAGCACAAATGAGCTGCGTTATCAATTTATGGCTTACTTGGCTGCTGGAACTGTTTTACATTTGGTTTTGGGGTGATCCACCAGGGTTTTCCATACATAAAAAATGTATACAAAAAAATTTGGGTTGTGTGTGCGTTTGTGGATAAAAAACCGGCCTATTTTTACAAACTCAGTCTGTGTGTACATATAAAACCCCTACCCTCCACGTCCGCTTGAGCTCAGTGAAAACCCCAACCTTCATTTTATCGATGATATCCCTCAGCTTCATCTTGGTGTTCTCACCGCCGATAGCGGTGGTTATGGGCAGCATGAACTCGCGATCCAGATCCTGTTCGCCTAAAATATAGAAAATGTAATGGATTATAAATTGAATTACAACAGTCATACCAAGTTTTTTTGCGTTTCTTAAAGTTACCCCACAGTAAAAAAAACTATGCCATAGATTTTTGGTTTGCTCTCACTCTGGATAGATGCCGCCTCTACGAGGTAATTTCCCTCCAAAACTTCAAGAAATAACCGATAGCCCCGTGTTAAGAAACTTGTACACTTAAAAAACAGAAAAATCCCCGCCCAAAAACGAACAACCCAACACTAGTTTTCTTAACTCTCTTCTAAATTTATATACGTCATATCCCACCAGCACCTCTGAACAATATCCACAACAAACAAAATGTCACGTAAAACGTGATGTACGTAAGTTCCCCACTCTCTCAGTCTTACCACATGTATTCCCTCTCCAATAAGGTCAACCAACAACGTCCTAAAAGCAGTCAATTCCCCGCACTCAACCAGAAAAGTTCCAACTCCTCGAAGCAAAAAGTTACATTTATTACAATTCGTAAATACTCAAAAAATAACTAAATATTGACATATTGAAAAAACTTCTGTTATACGAATGACACCCAAAGCAAGTAAATCATTTGTTGTTGTTATTCATTTATGCAAAAACGTCCCTTTCAGAAAAAATTTCGCTGTTTTTTGGCTCTGTAGGGAAGGTTTGAAAAAAATATAATAAAAAACAAGATAAAACAAGGTAAAAAACAATTGGCCCCGCCCCACCCATTGTTTCCTTTGACATACCTGCAACTGCAACCGAAGTTCAAACTTACACGTTCCCCCTCTATCTGCAAGTATGTAGAATAGAATAGTGTGTCTGCTGCACTGGCGGACGAGCTAATCCTCCAAAGGAAGGGGAATTTGGTCAAAGAGGGGGAATTAGCAGTTTTCAGGCCATTTTATCTACAGCTTAGGGAACAATTTCTACTCTTTGAAAACGCCATAGAGGGGGGAATTCCACTTTTCCCATCCCTTCTCGTCCGCTAGTGGTCTGCTGTCGTCAGAAAAGCGTCAGTCGCCCACGAGGCAACGAAGACGAACAAACTAAGTTCGATACTTTGCCGAAACAACGTCAAGTTCGATACTTCGCGAAAACAACGGACAACCCCCAACGCAACATCGCGGCAAATGTCGGAAACAAAAGTTCTTTACGTAAGCTGGCGGACGAGCCGAACCTTCAGAGTGAGAGAAATTTTCCCAAAGACGTGGGAATTGGCAGAGCTAAGACCATTTTAACCTACACATTAGGGAAGAAACTCAAAACCGCCAAAGAGGGGGAAATCCAATTCCCTCCTTTTCATCCGCTAGTGACTTTACGTGTTGCGCGTTGCGGCACGCTGTAACGTGTGGTGTTGGAGAGCGCAACAGGGCGCCAGCTGAATAGGCCAACAGCAACAACAACAACAACAACAACAACAACAACAACAACAACAACAACGACTTGATTTCTCAACTTTGCATGTCAACAACAACAACAACAACAGTTCCGATTTTGGTAATAACAACCCAGTCGGAAACATTATCCACGTAAGCTTCACCGTGTTGCAAGTTGTTACGGCGCAACGCTGCAACGTGTGGTATGAGAGTAGCACCACAGAGGGAGAAAACAACAACAACAACAACGATTTGATTTCTCAACTTTGCATCTCAACAACAACACCAACAACAACTGTTTTGTTGTACAGCTGCATTTCATTTCAACAACAACAACAGTTCCAGTTTTGGTAATAACAATCCAGTCGGAAACATGCTGCACGTAAGCTTTACGTGTCGCGCTGTAACGTGTAACATGTGTGGTATGAGACTGAGACAGCGTAACAGAGCGCCCGCTAAATAGCCAGCAATAATAATAACAAGAACAACGATAACGATAACAACGACAATAGCCGCAGTTTTATGAATGGACAGGTTGACCTAGAACAGTCATGAAGAAATGAACAGCTTATTCCGAAGTTACATGAAATTGTCAAGAAAACACACAACTTGTTACAAGGTATGTACAAAAAAATATTGAAAAAAATTCATTTATTTTTTTGTGAAAAAATCATGAATAATTGGTGGTTGAGACCTCTGAGTTTCTGTTCAGTTTGTCTAACGTTAAAAACAAAAAATTACGATCCACTTTGAACGATCGAAAAGAATCCGAACTTTTATGTCATGAATTAAATTTATGGAACTGGCGAAATAACGACGGTCTGAAAAACCACACAACTTCACTATTATGGATTCTACATACATATGAAACCAAGCAAAAACAGCAATTCAAAACTTCAATTCAACTTCACTCTTATTGAATTATACTTATGAAACAAGCAAGAACAGCAATTCAAAACTTCCATTCTCCAGTTAAGAATCTCATCTGAACCAACCAAGTCCATAGGTAGACAGCTCCAACTCCGGAGGGATCGTGTTGTCCAGATCGGCCATACCGATCTCCAACGGGTCCAGCGCGGCGATGTTATGACCACGAGTCTGCAAATAATCAGTCATTTCAAATAACAACATATTTTATTTACTTTGATTTCTTCCCTTGTTAAAGCCAACAGAATACACTAATACCATTCAGAATTGTTTTCGTAGTGGCAGATCGCAGAAACCCCAAATCAACCTGTCAGGATGGATCTGTGTCTGATCAGATTCAGGTCAGGTTTCGAACCTAGGGCCGCCAGTTTCCGAGGTCTGTCATAGTAACATACATAATAACACATTATTGAGCCAACAATATATTTTCCTTAACATTAAGATTTAATCCTATCTTAAGTGGCATTTCACTCTGGACATCAAGACGGCTATTAAGAATCCGTCAGAGCTCGTCTAGTGCGTAGAGCGCCAGCCTCGGAAACTGGTGGTCCCCAGTTCGAATCTGACTTGAGACACAGATCCAGACGCGTTGCTCTGCGGGTTCTGGCATTCATTCTAATCTCCGGCCACTACGAAAACACCATTCTGATATGGTATCCACATGGTTACCAATAAAAAAAATTATAATAAAATTTGCCCAGCTTTTTTTAGATTTTTCAAAATTCTGGAATGTCCTGAAACGGTATAAAAAAAGTTCGAAAAAAATCCGGGTCGTAAAAATGATAACCTGGTAACTGCGGATGATGAGTTGGACGTTGAGATGGTCCATGACGGTGCGGACGTCGGTGGCGGCGGAAGCACCCACGGCGGCGCCGACAGCCGGTGACGGCAGAGAACCTGGGGAATGATTAGACATCTCCGTTTTTTTTCTAATTTATCTTAACTTTTGTAACTATTCCGATCAACCTGTCACTTCATTCTGATTAATCTTTATTGTATACCTAATCCAATGATCGAGACACAACAAATTTGAAGTTGACATGCTTACACAAGAAAATAGCAACATGTTTTAGATGGTACTTCTAAACGTGCCTAGCTAAAAATGCGATAAAAACTATTCCTCTGTTTTATTTTCAGTCTAAGATGGAGGGAATCAGGTAGATAAGTGGCTATAAGTGAGTGTGATGTGAGTGACTGAGTAGGTGATTTATTGTATAATTCGTTGTGAAAATCTTTTAAAAAAATTTAAGAATTATAACAAATATACTCACCGACTCCGGCGGGCACCAGCGATGGCGGTGGCGAGTAGGCATAGCCGGGTTGGGCGCCCGACTGTACGGCACGAAAATACGAATCCCAACTCTGAAGGATAAATGAACGTTAGATGATGACCAAAACCAAAACTTGAGAGAGTTTGAGACGTGACAACTTTTTTCAGCTTTTTTATCGTAAGAAATACAAATTCTAAAACAAAACCAAAAAGTTGCTATTCTACGAAACACCTTTTATGCCAAAGATACAGCCTTTCATTTACAACTTTATAAATGTTTCATTTTGCCGCTCATTGATTACTGTTCGCCTGTTATTATATATATGAGCCCCAGTCAGTAAGAATCGACAGGTCCGGGAAGAAAAAAAAATTTCGTTCAACTATCACCGTTCCCGGTGGAAGTAAGTTTCTATAGTAAATCGATATCACTGAACACGAAAATCGTAGTGGTTTTTCTAAAAAAATCTGTTAACAAAAGTTATGTATTGAAACTAGGCTCAGAGCACCTCATGAAAATATCAATTCACCTGCATCCCGTGTTAAGCTTTCTGGAGGGCGGAATTTTCTAGTTTGATGCCCGATATTAAATACAGTGATTTGTTCGAGTCTTACGAATATTCTGTGAAATTTCCAACAAAATTCATCGGCCACAACTTTTTATACATCGGGTTGAGTGTTTTCGATTGAGCCATCTTTTTAGCATTTTTTGCTCTTTTTACATTTATATTGATAGAAAAAGTTATGTTTTGTAATTTGGAGAAAAGGCGAGCGTGAGTTGTGTTTGCAAGGTTCTTATAAACATCTGAATGAAAGGAATCTATGCCCAAGTTCCATTTGAACAGTTTCCGGGTCCGTTTTCAAACAACGCGCGCGTCAACCAAACGGCCACTTGTTGTTACTTGAAACATCAGCCCGAAAAAATGTAAACAACAACTTTAATCAGTAGCGGATGAGAAAAATAAAGATATTAACGGATTTTCGGTG
>CAXIWR010000495.1:67500-95015 GCA_964036265.1 Daptonema setosum | reverse complement strand
TCACTCACTGACTGACTGCTGTACTGACTGACTGACTGACTGACTGACTGACTGACTGACTGACTGACTGACTGACTGACTGACTGACTGACTGACTGACTGACTGACTGACTGAGTGACTGACTCACTGACTCACTGACTCACTGACGCACTGACTGAGTGACTGACTGACTGAATGACTGTCTCCTGATCAAATAAGAATGCTGAAATAACGGTAACCCGATGTGGTATTGTACCCAAATGTGCCACTGGACCGGAAACGGTGATTCCGGAGAGGCAATGTCTCTCTGCAGTGGGGTATCGTGATGAGTCAGTCGAACAACAACAACAACAACAACAACAACAACAACAACAACAACAACAACAACAACAACAACAACCAACAACACTGATGATTTTTTCGCCTTCCACAGATAATTGACTGTGAGACTAACAGGAATAATGATTTACTGACAGACAGACACAATGACTGTGTGACAGACAGACAGACTGACTCTGCATGACTGACCAGCTCAGCTGGCTAACTGACATACAGATTGACTGACTGACTGACAGCACAATAACTGTCTGATAGACTGACTGACTGACTGACTGACTGACTGACTGACTAACTGACTGACTGATTTATTGACTGACCGACTGACTGACTGACTGACTGACTGACTGACTGACTGACTGACTGACTGACTGACTGACAGACAGACAGACAAACTACCAGACTGACTGGTTTCCTGAACGTCGGGGCCACGCCCAATTTGTTCGCATTGTTATCGGTCAAAGTCACAGAACTCCACCCAAAGCGTCACAAGTGAACTGGAATATATTCGCTTGTCTGTCACTTAATTGACAGTCATTGTGAGTGGTGAATCCGACTGACAGTCTAATCTGGGAAAAATCTCACAGTAGTTTTATTCAGTGTAAAATGCACAAAAGATGTGTTTTCTATATTTTTTATACCCAATAGCATCGCGGGTTCTTTCTAGTCAGCATTCTCAAATGGTTAGACTTACTGACTGACTGACTGACTGACTGAGTGACTGACTGACTGACTGACTGACTGACTGACTGACTGACGGACTGGTTCTTTGTAAAAGTGACTGATTAACAGACGAGATTGCGAGACTGGGTTTCTACAATCAGGTTCACAAGTGAGTGAGTGAGTGAGTGAGTGAGTGAGTGAGTGAGTGAGTGAGTGAGTGAGTGAGTGAGTGAGTGAGTGAGTGAGTGAGTGAGTGAGTGAGTGAGTGAGTGAGTGAGTGAGTGTGTGCGAATGAATGAGTGAGTGAACAAGTGAGTGAGTGAGCGAGTGAGTGAGTGAGTGAGTGAGTGAGTGAGTGAGTGGGTGAGTAAGTGAGTGAGTGAGTGAGTGAGTGAGTGAGTGAGTGAGTGAGTGAGTGAGTGAGTGAGTGAGTGAGTGAGTGAGTGAGTGAGTGAGTGAGTGAGTGAGTGAGTGAGTGAGTGAGTGAGTGAGTGAGTGAGTGAGTGAGTGAGTGAGTGAGTGAGTGAGTGAGTGAGTGAGTGAGTGAATGAGTGAGTGAGTGAGTGAGTGAGTGAGTGAGTGAGTGAGTGAGTGAGTGAGTGAGGCAGTGATTGAGTGAATGAGTGAGTGAGTGAGGTAGTCAGTGAGTGGGTGGGTGAGTGTGTGAGAGTTATATATTATTTCAGAGTTATTATGTCACTAATAATTGTACGTCAATTAGACCCTAAAAATCACACCCACGCAGCAATTATCGCCTCTTCGACGAACAATTAGTGCACATTTAAAAAGCTATAAAAACAAGTTGAGATATGATATGAGTACAGTTGTACCTGTATCTGCGCTTCTATACCTCAATTTCTCATCAAGTCATCAACACCCCTCGGTCGTGCCTCAACTCAACATCATGAAGCTGGCTATCGTTCTCGTGCTGATTGTGACCGTCGTGGCATTGGTGGCTGCTGCCCCAGGTACAACATGACATGTGCTATGAGTTATGACATGTGTGCTATGTATGCATGACATTTATTTCACGACATGTGCTATGACATGTGTGCTATGTATGTATAACATGTTTTTCACGACGTGTGCTATGACATGTGTGCTATATATGTATGACATAAGTTTCACGACATGTGCTATGACATGTGTGCTATGTATGTATGACATGTGTTTCACGACATGTGCTATGACATGTGTGCTATGTATGTATGACATGTGATTCAAGACATGTGTTTTGACATGTGTGTTATGACATGTGTGCTATGACTAGAGTGTTAAGAGGACATGTGTGATATGACATGTGTGCTATGACATGTGTGCTATGACATGTGTACCTGGACATGTGTGGTATGACATGTCTGTTATTACATGCTGTTTGAAGACCTGTGTTGTTACGACATGTGTGCTATGACATGTGTGCTATGACATGTGTGATATGACATGTGTGCTATGACATGTGTGCTATGACATGTGTGATATGACTTGTGTGCTATGACATGTGTGCTATGACTAGAGTATTAGGACATGTGTTTTGTTTCCTCTAAGTTATTCGTATTAGAAGTCAAATGATTGTACGATTTTACACTGCTGCATGTGAACACTAGCGGACGAAAAGGGGTGGGAAGAGTGGAGTCCCCCTCTAAGGCGATTTTAAAAGGTCCAATTTGTTCCCTAAGGTGTAGGTTGAATGGCCTGAAACCTGCCAATTCCCCTCTTTGATGAAATTCCCATCCCTTTGGATGCTCGGCTCGTCCGCCAGTGCATTCGAACACTGTATTGAATGAATTAACTTCGAAAAAAAGTTTGAATTATTTTTTTTACTTCGACAAATTGTTTTAAATAAGTTTGATAAATTTTCAGTAAAGTATTCTATATAAACTAACTCGTTTTCAGACGATCGAAAGCGTCGGCCCGATGACGACGCCGTCTACAAGTATGACATCGGCGATCTCAACAACAATCGAGATGTCAAGATGCCGAAAACTGAAGGTTGGTTTTATAATGGAAAAGTAGAATGTTCGAAGTTGAATCTAGAAATATTTGGACTTTTTAACAGTTTTCTCTCCATTTCTCTTTTCATTAGCTCGTTATCTCCCCATCTTCAATGGAATGTCCGTTAATTTACTCTGTGAATGTGACACGGAGTTTCTCGTTGCCATTGTGGTCAGAAACCGGAATTATATTGCAATTGTCCGAAAGGATGGCAAAAAAACACTGAGAATCACAGCATTCATTGGTTGTCGATTTTCTAAATAAAAAAACTATGTGAGAAATGTGCCTGTCAATCAATTTTTTCCTGTACGAAGCCCGTAATGATAATTATTCTACGATGGCAAATGTTTGCTTTCCTTTTCAGCACTGACATCGGAAATGATGGACGTGGACTCGGGCCTCGCGTCCTCCAGTCAGTCCACCTCAAGTAAGTTTCCATTCCTGAAAGATTACATCATAAAATTTCTTGATCTTGTGATGCACAGATTCATGGATGAAATACTAAGAATTCACTCCGATGCCTACCTAAGTATTGTCGATAATTGATAACTTTCTGAATTTTTTTATCATCATGAAAAAATTTACTCGAAAAATGTTTACCGTACATTTTTTCAGCGGTCAATGCGACGTACGGTGATCAGCCGGCCGAAATCGATGACATCACCTCGTCGGCTCGATCTGTACGTTTGGATCCCATCGATGCCGGACCGTTCATTCCGGCGACCATGGCCAAGAAGCCCGAACGTGGTTGGTTATCGTTCACCATAGCTTGGTCAGGGTTTCTTGTTATTATATCAAACTCTTTATTTGCGCGTCGGTTACACGCGTATGCAATGAATTAATTGAAATTTTTGTATGTTGTCCAAATGCTATGTGAACAAGATTTCTGTTCTGAAATTTTTGAAAGCGCGCCAAAAACAGATTTGAATTCAAACTGCGCGCCAAAAAGTTTTTGACTAACAAGAAACCCTGGATACGCTTTATCATCTTCATAATCGCTTTTATAGTCATTAATCAGCCTGGACTGGATGCATGTGAGGCTTAGCATAAAATGAATTTTTTATTATTTGGAAAGACCAAAAGTTTCCCGCAATTGAGCCATGATATTCTTCTGACGTCACCCCTTTTTTAGTAAGTAGCTCGTTAGAAACCCTGAATTAGGTAGATCGTGTGATGTGGAATTCAGTGACTGTCATAATCAAGATATGTAAACTTGAAAAATCTCCTTAACTGCAGGTCAAATCCAGCGCAATGAGCGAGCGGTGCGGCTGTGCGTCAATATGGTGACTCTGGAACAGATTAGGAAAGAGCACCAATACATCTATAGGTTGGCTGTTCTAAAACACATTTTCACAGTTTTGGGAAGTTTTTTCGCTTAGAAATCGGCCTATTTCGCCTTTATTCAATTTTCCATTTCCAGGTACAATATTCAAATCACACCGATTGAGGGAACTGGCGCGGATAAACACATTCAGAAGCGTGGGCAGGATGAGTTGGTACCAATTTTTACTTTAAACGGTTGCGCACTAGCGGATAAGAGATAAATAAAAAAATGGGAATCCTCCTTTTTGGCTTTTCCGGAAAGCAGAATGTGTTCCTTCATGTGTATAGAAAATGTTGAGATTGAGACTGAAAACACAACAATGCTGCCCATTGTTTTGTGTAGGAAATAGGAATGATGAGTCACTGTTCAGTTTCATTTCTGCCCATCGTCTCCCTCTGCCGGATTCCATTTCAGTTCTGTGAAGTAATAATCTGAACAAAAATATTGGTAATATAATAATATAATAATAATTAATATAATAATATATTAATATAATATTTAGATAATATTTAATATAATATAATAATATATTAATATAATATTTAGATCATGATAACTATAATTTAGTTTATGATTAACTAGCTAACTTATTGAGATCGAGTAGTTTCGAAAACTACACTGTATGTGACACTGGCGGACGAGCTAATCCTCTAAAGAGAGTGGAATCTTACCAAAGAGGGAGGCAATTAACAGTTTTCAGATCATTTTACCTACACATTAGGGAACAAATTCTACTATTGAAAGCGCCAAAGAGGGGGGAATTCCAGTTTTCCCTCCCCTTCTCGTCCGCTAGTGCTACACTGTATGTAACTTCAGCCACTGCCGCACCCATAAGCGCGAGGCCTGCCACCAATTGTTCAAGAAGTTCGTTGCCCGCCATCACTCGGTGCTGAACCGCAACGCGCTGATCTACGATAGAAACAACACGGTGCATTCACTCATCAAACTGAACGAGTTGCCGGTTGGTTGTATTAGTTTCAGAATTATTTGCTATGGAAATCGGATTTTTTTTTTATTTTTGTTATTCAATTATTAACGACGATAGGTTGATGGAATTCTACATACTTTAGACCAGAAATTTCCCTCGCTTTTTACTAGTTTCTGATAACAAATTTCAGCTGTCGGCGGAGGCGATGGAGGCGACCGAATTGGATGATCGCGGCAAAGAAGTCAGTCTGGGCAAATATGATATCAGCCTGGTCGAGGCCAAAGAAGGTTGGTGTCGGTTAAAAGAGGTGGCGCTAATTTATAGCCTTCGTCAGGGGTGTATATGGGCCGCACGGTGGAAGGGGACTCCACTCTGTATCTCCGCTTTTACTTGGATAACTGTGGCAATTCTAGAGCTATCACATGCAATCGAGCTCCGACTTAACAGGACGAGCGCAGTTATTAGTTGAAAACCAATCCGCGCAAGCTGTTTTCTGGTGAATCGTCTCTGATGTACCTACCCGGGAAGTTCGTGATAGCTGAGATTTTTTGTCGGCTACCAAATTTTCGGATTTTTTCAATTTGTTCACGTACTGTTTGCAGGCGCCCTGAAATGGGACATGCTGGACAACGAGCACGTGACTGATGTGGATCTGGCCGAGCGCGATCGTACGTTCGAGCAATTCTGCGACCTGCTCACATCGCAGAAGACGTTTGATGAGTTGGTCACTTTTATAGCTTGGTCAGGGTTTCTTGTTACTAAATATTTTCCTGAAAACCTTAAGCTGAACAATTAATGAGTTGATCATGTTCAATAATATGTTGCACACATGAAGTGTGGAAAGCTGGAACTTTTGACTAAATTTGAATGCGCGCCGAAATTCAAATGCGCGATAAAAGGATTACGGTAAAAAATTCGGAGTAACCAGAATCTCTGACCAGACTTTATAATCCAATGAAATCGGGTTTATATTCAATGAGTGCGGGGGTTTCTCTTCGATAAGACATTTCTCCTGACAGTTGAATTGCTGAAAAATCGTAAGGTTTTTATATTTCTGAAGCTTTCAATGGCGCACTAGCACAGAATGGTGTTTCCGTAATGATAACAGAGATTGAATAAACTGACGGGCAATAGGGGAAATCTCAGAGAAACGCGTCAGGGTCTGTCTATCGAGTCAGATTTTGAACCATGACCACCAGCTTCCAAGGCTTCTGCGCACTATACTACACAGTCGAGGCGACAGCTTCTTGAACAAGACGATTATAAAATTTCATAAGACATTCTCGTGTACTCTGGTGTGGAGATTTTTTTTTTAATTCTGTTTCTTCAATTAAAAATGTTTTTTGTTGCAGAAATCGCCACAAGATCTACGCCGGTGGCACGATGTACCGCAACGAAGAGCATCCGGTCGATAGTGGTGCCGCCCGATTCAAGGTCGAAGGCATCAACAAATCGGTCAAGATGCTCGATGATGGCCGTGGCGGCATCATGCCCGCGCTGCAGGTGGAAAGTTGGTGACATTTTTTATTTATTTATTGTTTTAGTATTTAATTTTATTTCATTTAAAATTTGTCTTATATTTATTTTTTTGTTTGTTTATTCATTGTAATTTTTCATTTGTAACTTTCAAGACCCATCATATGCGAGTCAACCCAGAAATTCTGTATTTTTTTAGTTATAGTTAAAATACTAAGCTTTGTGGTATTGTTTCAAAGTAGGAGAGTGAGTTTCCAGGGTGTGATATAGTCACTTTAATTGACATAAATTAAACTTATAAACTGGCATTATTGATGATCGGTCAATTACATCATTTTTCAATTCCGGAGCCCCCAATTTCATCATTGATACTTTGGCATCTTGAATGGTTTATAAATCGAACCCGAACGTCAATTAATTCCATTCGGATTATTTCAATATTTCATTTTCGGATTTCATTGTCAATAATGTTCTTTATAACTTTTCTCATGTGTTCTTATTCAATTTGCAGTCAAGAAAGGCCAAGTATTCTACCCGCATGACCTGCACATCACCGCCATGCTCATCATGCATTCGGTGCAAAACCAGCGATTCGGTGGTGGTGGCGGTGGCGGTCGTGGAGGTTGGTTCTGGTTGTGTTGTTGTTGTTTGTAACGTTGTTGTTGTTGTTGATGATGGTGTTGTTGTTTTTTTCGTTGTTGTTGTTGTTAACGTTGTTGTTGTTGGTGGTGTTGTGGTTTTAATGTTGTTGTTAATTTTGTTGTTGTTGTTGTTAATGTTGTGGTTAATGTTGTTGTTGTTAGCGTTGTTGTTGTTGTTAATGTTGTTGGAGTTGGAGGATGTAAAAATATATTGATCACTTACATTGATTTATCGTTCCTTATGCACTTAAGTTTTCCCTGATACATGACAAAGCTCTATTTTATTAAACTCTGTTGTCTATGAAGGTTGCCATCAATGCTAGGTGTTCAGAGAATGTGAATGAGTCCACAGCTAAGCCATAATATTTACTCCAGGTGGTCGCGGTGGATTCCGAGGCGGTCGCGGCGGTGGAGGTCGTGGTGGAGGTGGTTATGGTGGTGGCGGAGGAGGATATGGAGGTGGCGGTGGTAGTGGCGGTGGCAACGACGTCCCCAGTGACAGTGAGGTGAAACGGTGGTTCGAGGACCTGATGCATCGCAATCGCGATGTGCTCAACCGATCCGATATGGACCTGCTGAACAAGCAGTGCAAGGGTTGGTGCTAATCAAGTGAGTGAGTGAGTGAGTGAGTGAGTGAGTGAGTGAGTGAGTGAGTGAGATAATGAGTGAGTGAGGAAGTGAGCGAGTGAGTGAGTGAGTGAGATAATGAGTGAGTGAGGAAGTGAGCGAGTGAGAGAGAGTGAGTGGTGAGTGAGTGAGTGATTGAGTGAGTTGGAATTAGCCCCGATATATTCGATTATTTTATTCTTGACTCTAAATCTTGATTAGATATCTGAAGTGTTTCGCCGAGTTTTGATTGTTTATACTATACCATATACCAACTGGTTGTAACTGGAGTTGTATAATGGAAGCCAAAATAATATCGATTATTCGTGAAAACTTCTGGGCCCGGTCACACAATTAGCTTCCAATGTTTCGTGCTATATTCCTCTCCGATTTAGTATAGTTAGAAGTTGGAAACCAAATCACATCACAATCACAAATATTATGAAATAACGGTCAGCCTATTTACCGGGAAGGATAATCCCTGTTTGCAGGCATGCGCGTTATCACCACGCATCGCAAAGGCAAACAGTGCGAGTTCATCATTCGAAAGCTGACACAGGAACCAGCCACTCGCATGTTGTTAGTATTTCACAAAAGTTTTCTTCGTGAAATCTTGATTTCCTATGTGAATTCCACGAAATACCTTATAATTTATAAATTGAACCAGATTAGATATTAAGGCATGTAGAATACTCCCTACGATTTTTTACAAATGGAAATAAATGTGAAATGACGCAAAAAATTTTGCTTGAACTTGATGGTGTCCTACTCTTTGTGAACAGTAAATTTTTTTGGAGAGTAAGATTTTGGTGAGTTCAGTTCCGTTTCGGGGAGTTCTAATCCTCAATGTTTATCACGAATTTATTACAGCTTCGAGCAAGATGGCAAGCAGATTTCCGTTGCCAAGTACTTCGAAGATCAGTACCGAATTCGATTACGGTTGGTCAGATGCGGTCAAATGAGAATACTGTATTTGAGTTGCTACTATCCTAATTTATCAGAAACGCTAAATTTAGATAGCTCCTATCTTAATCAATTTGAAGACTGTTGAGTTTCTCCTATCCAAAATGTTTTTTGTAAAGGTTATATGGAAAAAATTGATTAATTTTACACAATTTAAAAATTAAATTATGATTAACAACCACTAGCGGACGAGAAAAGGGGGGGGGGAATTGGAATTCCCCCTTCTTTCTCGTTTTCAAAAATAAGAGTTTGTTCCTTAAGGTGTAGGTAAAATGGGCTGAAAACTGCCAGTTCCCCCCATCTTTGGAGAATTCTCCCCACCTTTGGAGGATTAGCTCGTCTGCCAGTATAAACAACGTAGAATTTCAGGTATCCACAGCTGCCGCTCGGCATTCGGCAGAACATGCAGACGAAGCGCAAGGAGTACTACCCGATGGAGTGTCTACGCGTGATGGACTGGCAACGAGTTATCGTGCCTCAGCAGCTGCCTCACCAGCAGCAAACCATGATTCGGGTTAGCTAAGGCGTGGCCATCACATGAGCATGGGTGCGTGTGAAGGCGCCGTGCCGAACTCGTGATTCGTTCCAGGGTAAGGGGTGACTGACCTGCAATCTGATCCGAGAGGAATCCGGAAATAAGTGAAAGCAGTGAACATTTGGGCTAGTAGACAAATGTGCGTAGAATCAACATATGTCACTGGCGGACGTGAAAGGGAGGGAAAAGTGAAATTCCCCCCTCTTTGGCGGTTTCAAAAAGTAGAGTTTGTTCCTTATTGTGTAGGTAAAATGACAATGTATGTCAATTCCTCCCTCATTGGATTTATTCCCCTCCCTTTGGAGGTTTGGCTCGTTCGCCAGTGACATATGTAGAACGTAACACTAGCAGCGGATGGATGGGGCGGGACGTATTCGGACACTGATACCTTCCTATAACCACAGAACGAGTTTTTATGTGTCTTAGTTGTTTGTTTTTTGTCGTGTTATTTACTCTCCGTTTTCATGTTTCTAGCCATGATGTGATTCGTTTCTATTTTCTAGGAATCGGCTCTGCACCCGGAGCGTCGTATCGACGAGCTGGGACGTCAGCTTCAAGAACTCGGTCTGGACAGCGCCAACAAGTTCCTGCAGGCGTTCAAGATGAAGGTCAGCAAACACTTCATCGAATTGGAAGGTTGGTTGGGGAAGTTTTCTTTTAACCTACCTAGTTATCAGTTATTATGTATTCACAACTTATCCGAGTATAATGGAAATAGTTTAACGGATTCTGGAAGGATCAACAGTGTGTTGTGTGTGTCATGTCACCTGCATATTTTCGGAACTATTTCTGTACATGAATTAGCAAGATAACAATAATTTTACTGATCTAAATTGTTGCAATATATTTATATGTTCATATTATATGGTACATGGGTAGGTGTTCTTTGAATTAGCGCCAAAATGTGGCTTTAGCGTATTGTTTATGCGTATTTTGGAATAGTATGTTCATGATTCACAGAATATATATTTTCATGTGTGGTATATTATTTCAGGCAAACAGATGGCGGCACTGCGCATCAAATACGCCAACACAACGGAAGCGGTGAGTGGAGTTTTTCATGACAGTTATTACCACTATCAAAATGCATTTTTGTAATGAATTTTTTTCAATTGCGGGTAATGCAAATCGGGGAAGTAAAAAAGTCATGTTGGTCGCTCAGTGTTTTTGTGTAGGCCACAATGTCATCTGAAATGTGCTGACACTTTTCACCAAAAATGTTTCAGGTCTCTTCGGACGGCAACTGGCAGGGTCGCGGTCAGTTTCTGGTGGGCGGCGGTGTTAATGCCTGGGGATGTCTGTATTTTGGCGAGAAACGCGGCGATAAGTCACCGTGGGACGATGAAAATCAACCACTGTAGTTCGTTTCATTTCATTATTCATTTATATATTTTTCCTTGTTTAATTTAGTTTTACTTTGTGTTTTTTCTACTGGTTTATTCAGTTTAATAGTTATAATTCATGACATGAAAGTTCGGCCTCATTTTTTGTCATTCACTTTTACATGATTTTTGTGGGTTCATCGTCATGAGGCCCTAGCAGCTTTTTTTAGGAACGTTGTCGGAGACAGGGCCAAAACAACGCTTAGATTTTTTTATAAGTTAGCAGACATAATTTTACAAAAGATAACTACATTTTTATAAATAAAATCACATTTAGTGAATAATTTCAGTTTTTGCTTCACTTATCCTATATACAAAAATTTTTAATTGCATTCTTCAATAAATATGACTGTTCGCTGTTATTTTCACGTTCCTGACGCTCAGCTGTTTATTTGTGTTGTGTAATCTATTCTCTCTACGCTGGTGTTATATACTTTCTCTCCACACTAGTGGGTGAGGAGGGGTGGGAAAAGTGGAATTCTCCCTCTTTGGCACTTCCGAAAAGTAGAGTTTGTTCCTTAAGCTGTTGGTAAAATATCTTCTAAACTTCAAATTGCCCCGTCTTTGATGAAATTCCCCTCCCTTTGGAGGATAAGCTCGTCCGCCAGTGTCTCCCGATAATGATCATCTGACTTTTGCAGCCAGTTCATCGAGATGATGGAGTCGCAGGGTCCTCAGCGCGGGCTGAAACTCGGCAAGACCATCGGCGACTTCCTTGGCGGATCGTACTGCTCAGCGTCGGGCATCCAGCGCAAATTCGAAGTCATGAAAACGAAAGGATTCGAGTACGTATTATGCGTGATGCGGGCGCAGGATGAAGATCTCAAGGGTTGGGTGTCGAGATCTCCGTTGTTTATTACTATATTTCTTTTATACTTTATTACTGCCCTCTTATTTCGTCTTAAAATTGCGAAAATAAACACCTTGAACCTTGAATTTGAACTTGAACTTTTTCATTAACTGAAGTCATCCGAGGCACACTAATACCATATCAGAATGGTGTTTTCGTAGAGCAAATCGTAAGGATCTGTGTCTCAAGTCAGGTTTCGAACTTGGGACCGCCGGTTTTCGAGGGCGGCGTCCTACGCACTAGACTAGACGGCTAGCTTTATAGCTTGTGGTCAGGGTTTCTTGTTATCAAAATTAGTGGTATGAACTTAGTACGCCTTTCAAAAAGTAGCCGGTCTAGAATAGTGCGTGGGGAGGCAGCCTCGAAAATTGGTGGTCCAAAGTTCGAACATGATTTGAGACAACGATAATAACGCGTTGCTCTATTCTATGGTTTCTGATATTGCGCTTCAACTTATTCAACCTTGCTGGTCACTACGAAGACACCATTCTGTCATGGTATCAGTGTGCCTTGAAGGCTTCAGTAAGCAATGCAGAAGTCCCAGTGAAAAACGCCATGCCCAAAATGGTTTACTGAGTGTTTAAACACAATGAAATCTTGAAACCGAATAGGAAAAATTACGGATAACATGATGTTTCAGGTGTCATCAAGTACTACGAAGCGCAGACGGGCATAATCACACAGGTGGTTATGGAACGTACGATCGATGCCGTGATTCGTCAAGGTAAACGTCTGACCATGGACAACATCATCGCCAAGGCCAACATGAAACTGGGTGGACTCAACTACTTGGTGGAAGACAATGCCAACCTGTTGGTTACTGTAACTGTACTTTATGATTTTGAACATTCCTAGAGTCACTGGCGGACGTGAAAGGGAGGGAAAATGTGGAATTCCCCCCTCTTTTGCGGTTTCAAAGAGTGAAGTTTGTTCCTTAATGTGTAGGTAAAATGACCGCAAAACTGCGAATTCCCCCCTCTTTGACAAAATTCCAGTTTAAGTTAATATCCCATGATTTTTCAGGTTCAAGATGTGGATGTCGGATGACGTGATGTTCGTTGGGTATGACATTTCGCATCCAGACCCCGTCACACGTCAGATGCGAAGAAAGACTGATGTCTGCTCGGAACCATCGGTTGTCGGTGTTAGTTACTGCAAAAAAACCACTTAACTTTTTTTGGAAGAAAAAAAATGTCGCCAAATTTTTTTCTGTAACCATTGTTTTTGATGGTTTTTGCTCACACCACTCCATTACAATATTTTCAGATGTGTGCCACGGTCTCCAACGAGAAGATGAAGTTCTGCGCCGACTACTACCTGCAGGTTGTTATACGTTATTGACCGTTATTTCATTTTATTTGTGACTAGGTTATGATTATCAACTTCGCTATTATGGCACTCGAACTGAATAAATTTGATTTCGATTTCAGGACGGGCATCAGCACGAGATCATGTGCGCCAAGACGCTGATGCGTGTCATGATCGATCGGTATGCCAAGCATCACGGTGGTCGTATCCCGAGTCGGGTGGTCATCTACCGGGATGGTGCCAGCGAGACCGACTTCAAATCGGTTGGTTGTTGTTGTTGTTGTGGTTGTTGTTGTTGTTGTTGGTGTGTTTGTTGTTGTTATTGTTGTTGTGGTTTCTATGGGTTGTGGGTTAGGTTTTATAAGAAAACAACTATACACGTTCACGGTGCGTTTGCGATTAAACAAGAGAAAATACGTTGTTGTTTTAATGGTTGTTTTTGTTGTTTGTTGTTGTCGTTATTGGCAATTTGACTATGGGTTGTTCAACTGTATTATTTTTATTAGTTGCAACAGTTGGAACGAATACATGACTTTTTTTAACTTTTACTCACTCGCTCACTCACTGACTCATTTTTCCTGTTTATAGGTGCTGCAACGCGAGCTCTCCCGCGTCAAGCAGGCGTTCATCGAGTTCATCAAAAACAGCGACATGAAGGGCCTGGAGGAGCCGACGTTCACGCTCGTTGTCTCCACCAAGAAACATGATCTGCGGTCAGTTGCCTTTCGGTCACTAGCGGACGAGGGAATATTCTCAAAGAGGGGGAATTGGCAAAAATTTGTGCTTTTTACCTACACTTTTACATTTCGGAACCGCCAAAGAGGGGGGAATTCCACTTTCCCCATTAAATCTGGTCCACTAATGGGTCGTTGGGATTTGGCGGGACTTCATTTTTACTGGCTCATCCTCCCTTGCGTTATTATGTAAGTTTTCTGCCTTCCTAAAAAATATGAACTAATGTAAAAATAATTTTATCATTAATGAAACATTATCATCTTTGCAGAATGTTCCTGAACCCGGTGCCGCAGGGTCACAAGGCCTCGGAGAAGAACATCAAGTGTGGCACGGTGGCTGATCACACGATCATCGGCCCCGACTGGCAGTTCTACCTGTGCAGCCATCAGACACCTCAGGTACGTTGTTGTTGTTGTTGTTGTTGTTGTGGTGGCCATTGAAGCGTTGTCTCACATGCCCTCAGTCAGCTGGGCTGCGCGGGCTGGGTCCGTCCAGAGTAGGATCGAATCTATGCCATTGCAAGTTGAGGCGTGATGGGCTGTCTCGAGTTCGTTGTTGCATTTGCGACATCTGTCGTTTGTGTTGATGACGATGCCTCATGTACGTTGCTTGTCTAGTCGTGTGGTTAGGGCGTCCGTTTAGAAACCTGATGTGTCTAGGTTCAAAACTGATGGTATTTTTTCATGAATTTTTTTTTTGTATTTATCCATATTGATGGGATTTTGATGATAATGATGATGATGTTGGAAATCTCGATGATATGGTGGGTGGCCATCCGACACCTCAGAGACGTCGCTTGTCTTGTCGAGTGATTTGAGCGCCAGCCCGGATAACTGATGTTTCTGGGTTTGAAATTGATAGTAGTTTTTTTCATGAAATTACTCATTATATGAATTGACGCGGTTTTATGAAATTATGAGTAGTTATTGATGAAGAAGATTGTTGATAATGATTAATGATGATGGGGGTGGAGTTATTGGAGGCCTCCTCGATAATGTGGCAGCCATCAGACTCCTCGGGTACATAGGTCGCTTGCCTAGTCTAGTGGTTAGGACGCCAGCCTGCAGAACTGCTTTGTTAGGGTTCAAAACTGAAAGTCGTTTTACATAAAATTCTCCAATCTAGAAGAATTAGCCTATTATTTTTGCAGGGCACGGCCAAAGCCATCAAGTACACGGTGCTTCGGGATGAGAACAAGTTCACGAACAACGCCCTCCAGCAGCTGACTTTCCTGCTGGCTCACGGTTAATTTTTCGTTAAAAAATAGCAACGAATTTTTTTATCGAAAAGTTTTTTTATAATTTTTTTTTAGTTAGGTTTACATTTTTATGGTTTTTCTCGGAACATCTGGCAGTGATTATTATCTCAACGTTGTCGTTAGCACTAGCGGACGAGAAGGGGTGGGAAAAGTGGAATTTCTCTTCGGCAAGTTGAAAAAGTGCAGTTTGTTCCCGAAGGTGTAGGTGAAATGGCCGGAAAACTGCCAATTCCCCCGCTTTGATGAAATTTTCCTTTTTTGTAGAGTTACCACGTCAACCATAACTTTCTCTGAAGTTAAAAAAGAATTACTGTCCTAAAAAGCTGCAAAAACTCTCGATAAAAAACCTAATGTCAGATTTTTTGTCAATGAGTCTGTACAGGTAGGAAAAATCACTTTTATCCGACGATTCCTGTTCTTTTTTATTGAGGATTCCTGCTATTTTTGGAACAGTTTTTCATATTTGAATATACTAATCGCACTGAAATTACTTATTTTCAGGTCACCAAATCATCACGAAAACGGTCTCCCTACCGGCTCCCGTGATGGTCGCGAAAATCGCCGCTAACCGCGGCCGCAATCTCTACAAAGCTCACTTGTTGGTATTTTAATTTTAATTATAAAAAAACTTGCACATTTTAAAAATAATAATTTAGCTTAGTTTTCCGAAATCTGTGGGAGATGGGCATCCGCATTCTTACTTGGTTTTTCATTCGCAAGAATTTGGAAACGTAGAAATAGAAATACCAGAATTCATACGCTGAACTTCCAGGAATAATTTTATGGAATTTGGAAAATTTTATTTCTGTTATGTTATGGGTAAAAAAAATTAATTTTTTTATTCTACTTTTATTAGTTTCATTCATGTAATGGCAAATAAAAATACACAGTTCATGATACAGTGTCTAAGATTTTCCATGATTTTAACAAAAATATAAATATAAAAAAATTAAAATTCCCGTTTCTTTTCGTTTTTTATATGCCAAATCATGGTTTGTTCAGCAAAACTTTATTGTAAATTCGCCTTCAATCTGATTTGTCACCTGTGTAGCCTAGTGCGAAGGGCGCCGGCCTCGAAAACCGCGGTCCTAAGTTCGAAACCTGACTTGAGACACAGATGACTGATGCGTTGCTCTGGGGTTTCTGCCATTGCCCGTCAGTTTATTCAACTCTCTGGCCACTACGAAAACACCATTCTGATATGGTATTAGTGTGCCTTGATGGCTTCAGTTGATGAAGAAGTCCAAATGAAAATATATTTGTACGTTGTACCATCAACGATGCCTTTCCACTGGGACATTAGTAAAGCCATTAAGACACACAACGAAATTACAAAATGGTGTTTTCGTTTTTGCAAGGTTAAATAGGGCGAAGATGAAGAAGTCCAAGTCAAAAAAATTGCAGGAACATGTCGGAGGGCGCCTCATCAGTGGGTGGTGAGTCCAACAACACCAACTGGGACGATCTCTCGGCGAAGCTGCGCGTTTCCGAGCAAATGGCCCTGATGAGTTACTGGGCCTGAGTATAAAAAAATCCAAATTTGGCGCCAAAATAGTTTTTTTGTGTCAAAAATTAAATTTAACGTTAAAATTGGGCGTTATTTCCAATCATTCCATTGTTTTCCGTATGCCTTATTGTGTGGAATCAGGAGTAATTTGAAGCATGTCGAACAGTTGGTTGGTTGTCGTTGGTTTTGTGTGCGCTGCTCGTCGATGTGGTTTCTCCATGTGCTATTTGAGAAATTGATGATGTTGATCGTGAAATTTGTTTTTGTATTCTCATCTTCATGCATTTCTTTTTAGTCTCCGTTTAGTGATTTCCTTTTCTTATTTCATTTTGCAATTTCTTTTGTTTGCTTTCGCTCACTACATTGCATGTTCATCTTTGAGTGTTTTTCTATTTGTGTCGAAATATGTTGAAACCACATAAAAAATAGTTGTTTTTTATTTGCCTGCGTTTGATTGCCGACTGATTTTTATCGACCCGGATATGTTAGTTGAGATTTTTGTTGTCTCCCATTGTTTTGTTGTATCCTCAATGTTCTTATTCTAATTGTTGGTTTTTACTGATTTAAAGAAAGCTAGCGACCAATTTTTTTTATCTTTCGTATTCATATCCGGGAATTTACTTAACAAACATACTGATTATCGTGATTAATAATAATTTTCAAAAAAAGTTTTTTGATGAAAAAAATGTGTAGTTGATTCTGCCGTGTACATTTTGAGCGTCGACTCAACAGCGTTGAGAGCATTGCCGTTTTTGTGTTTACTTTCTCACTGAAATTCGTTTTTTCTGTTTTTGTTTTTTTCGGTGATTTTCGCCGCTAAATTTGAGTAGAGAAATTTCATAAAATGTACTTAAAAATACATAAAATGTTAACTCCATGTTTTTATGTCAGGATTGTATTGGGCCGAAACTTTTCGTACACACTTCCATATATCATTTGTTTCATTTTGAAAAATAAGGGCATTCGCCCTGCTTGTGGGGAAATAGTTTCACGGCTAACAAAAAATATCAAAAATTATTGATTTTATTGTAAAAAAACCATCTATTTTACTTCCAATCATTCTCTTGCCTTCATTCATCATCATCAGCGAAACAGACTTCTATTGTGTTCACTTTTGTATGATTTTGTTTCTGTTCATTTAATTTTTGTAAAAAATCTTAATGGAATTATTAAAATTCTTTCAGGGGTAGGTTTAACCCTGAATTGCGGAATTTACTAGACATTCGATGACCCACTGTCTACTGTTTGTATTGCCATTGTTTCTTAAATGTGTAATGTGTCCGTGTTTTTTTTCGTAGATGTTTTCCCACTCACTCGTCTCATGTACTTGATTTCTTCTCAGTTTCATGTATAAAATACTTGATTTAATGGAAGATGATCACATCACAGCTAGATTATTGTTTTGTGTCACTGAAGGTTCATTTTTGTTGTAAACTTTTCACCGCACTAAGTAGTGGAATAGAATTAGAAAATTGTTAGATTGTGTTGTCGTTGAAGTTATTTCAGAAAATTTCCCCACGGCGGTGAATAGGTTTACACGAAAGAAATTCTAAAGTGACATAAAACCGTGAATCAGCTGTATAAATATTTGTTCAACTGAACCCGGAGTTTAATTGATACGAACTCTCGGGGTGACGACGACGATGATTACTATGACTGATGAACTTGTGCGAATTATTATCAAGTGAACGTTTACCACTTGACCGTTGTTCCCTGCACTGGCGGACGAGCAAAATATCCATAGGGAAGGGAATTTCGTCAAAAATGGGAAATCGGCAGTTTTCATGCCGTTTTACCTACACCTTGAAGAAAACTCCCATTTTTTGTAGTGGTCAATGAGGGGGGAAATATACTTTTCCCCTCTTCCTCTCGTCCGCTAGTGCCAGGATGATAAGGCTGGATCAATACTATATTTTATGACTTATTAGTCTGACGACACTTGACTTACACAGATAGATTTTACCATGCAATTTCGTATTTCAACCCAGAATTTTTCATTCTGGTGTACTGAACACATTCGGTTAGGATATTTTCGAAGTTGTATGTAGGATAAACTTTTTTTGATGAACGATTTTGAAAAATATTTGAACTCTAACTTTGAAGGTTCCCTAATCACCTATTCTCCATTGATCTACCCCTCTGCCGTTGCAATATTAACATAAGAAGCCAGGAGATATATTATGTTTTCTGTCGATTAACCAACTCATGAATTTTTTCTTTCTTATTCAGCCGCCGTACATAAAATTTATTTGATTTCATTTGTATACCAATTGATCTGTTATACAAATCGATGCTATTGTTTCTTATCACTCACAATAAAGTCTGTAAAAATCGGATCCGGATTTTTTGTTTTGCTACGAGTATATTGGTACCAGATTGCCCGAATTAATTATAAATATCTTGATAATCCTGATGCTATCGTAGTATAGTTATAGCCGTTTTTTTAGTGTGTTTTCAAAAAAGTGCTCAGAGTGAAAAGTTAATCAATTTCAAAAAAATAATAAACTTGACGATTATCTACCTGGATATAATTTTGCGGTATGCCATTCAGTTTCAGTTTCATTGGGTTGACTTGTATATAGATTATATACAAATTACATATACAAATTGTATCTGAACATAGCGTTTTACAAACTGCCCAACATCCTTATCCTTTGGGCTCTGACACCGTAACACTGCACTGGCAAACTAACCAACTCTCCAAACAGAAGCAGCAAAATGTCGTTAAGGATGTGAGAATAAACAGTTTTGAAAACAGTGTACCTATACATTGAGAAATAAAAATCCCCTTATTTAATAAACGAAAGAGCGGGGAATAGCATTTTCCATGATACATTTAACTTTATACGGCAGAATTCCAACTGAACCATGGAATTCTCGCGGGCAATCACCAAGGCACGAGTTGACTCGGTGGTCGTGAAACGTGGACCGGCTCGACATCTGCTGAATCGTCCCGGTACGTTGGCCATTTCCGGGCATCATCTAATCTTTTCCACATCCGAGAAGGTACCCAACGTTGGGATGGATGGCGAACTGTGGGTGAGTTGCTGTTGCGGTTGGGACTTGATGTTGTGGTGGTGTTCGTTGTTGTTGTTGATGAAGTTGTTGTTGTTGGGACTACTGTTTTTGTAATGGGTGTCGTTGTTGGTTGTTGGGACTACTGTTTTTGTAATGGGTGTCGTTGTTGGTTGTTGGGACTACTGTTTTTGTAATGGGTGTCGTTGTTGTTGTTGGGACTACTGTTTTTGTAATGGGTGTCGTTGTTGGTTGTTGGGACTACTGTTGTTGTATGTCGTTGGATGTCGTGTCGTTGTTGATGCCGGTGTTAGATGCTCACTGAATCGCCCTGGTACATTAGCCATTTCCAAGCATCATCTCTTCTTCACATTCGAAAAAATACTCAACGTTGGGATGGATTGTTGTTGGGACTTGGAAGGTTTCCTTCAGTTGACTGGCATGTGTATAAACGCTCCACAAGTTACACTGAAATATGCACTGATGACATGAAAAACTTGAATCAATTTTTTTAAGAACGAACTGATAAGGACGAAATACATGTTCTGTTATTAATGTTGGGTCATTCAGATGCTCCACAAAGCCATCGACCGAGCGACGGTTGAACCCTTGAAACCGGCCGATCCATCGTCAGGTGGCGGTCGTCTGGTGATCTACTGCAAGGACTTCATGGTCTGCGTGCTGGATATTGGAGCGTATGACGATGCCGTTCACGTGTGCAACAGCATACATATACTGTCCAATTTGAGTTGGTAACTTCGGAATCACTGTGTGTTTGGTTCAAATTTGAGAGAAAACTTTAGTTCAAGCTGTGTCAAGGCATCTCTTTAGCAAATTTTTTATGCGCCCTTTTCGCACACATACAATGAATTCATCACCATGTTGGTATGTCACTCAAACATCATGTGAATAGAGATTTTTTCTCGAAAGTTTGAACGCGCGCCAAAAAATTACTTCAATCCGAACTGCGCGCCTGAAAACTTAGTGAGCAACGATATTCCCTGGATACGGTGCCACCTCAATTTAGACCAGTGTGGGAGTGGAATGCCGAACATTTCAATAACCAAACAGCTTAGTTAAGAGTAACAAATGACATAACGTGCACCTTAATTTGCTTTAAGAGACGAGACGAAAACAAAATACTCTTATTAAACTCGTTCAACGTTTCAGCTGATATCCGCCAGCACTATCCGTTCTTCCACCGATGTGACTGAAACGTGAAAAGAATTGATGAATAATTCGTGTTGTAATTTGTCAATTCATAATTTGTCTTTATCAATCAATGTCATTTTTGTCTGTCTTTATTAAAACCATGTCATTTATTGTCTGTCTTTATCAAGCAATATAATTTTTTTGTCTGTTGTTATTAATCAATGTCATTTTTTGTCTGTCTTTATTGACGGAATTACTAAACAGCACCAAAGAAAATCGGATTTCGAGAATTTCGCGTATTTTTCGTTTTTAGGGTGCTTTCAGAGTCCAGAAAAAAGTAAAATGAAAAGTAAAACCTGTAAACCTATTGAACGAATGGTTAATTTTTGTTTCCAACTTTTTAAATTTACAGATTCCACTTTTACTTTGCTTTGGACTCTGAAAAGCACCCTAAGCACGTTTCCGATCTACGAAACGTGTATCATGTTGTTGACTGAGTCACCCTGGATATAGTCAGTAGAAATCGAAATACTGTGTGTAGTTCATAAATCCATGATTTTTAGTCATTATAGGAGCATCAAGCTCAGTTTAAGTAAAAAAATTTGTATTGTGTTGTCTCACTAATAAAAAAGTATAATCTTTATGCTGAGCCCTCCACAGAACCCATAACGGAAAATCAAAAGGTTTTGTATTTCCACACGCATGCCTCACTCAAAACGTTTCAACGTGAAGGTTTTTATTTTGATCTCAATATTACTTTCAGTAGTGTATAATCTAAGAGCATAAAAAATTTTAAGATAATAAAATAGCCACCCAGTTTTTTTCCCCCAAACTACATACGTAAGTTGCGAAGCACCGAAGTTCCGGCTGCTTTAAAAAAACTATTTTATAACAAAAATGATATCAACCATAAATTTATTCTAAACATGAATGAAGAACATTCTTTCAAATTGGTTTACAGTAGATACGCGCTTCTGTCCACTAAAATGTGATCTAGAATAGTTGAGCTGTGATATTTTCAAAGTATAAAGTTGATTACGAGAAAACAATAGCGTTAACAAATATAATCCGCACTAAAAAGGTCAATGACACGAACTCTAGTCAAGAGCAAATCCAACCAATCAGCGAAGAGCATTCAGTAACCACAAGGACGCGTCCCGTCCCATTTTGGACCACAGACGGACGAGCCAAACATTCAAAAGGAGGAGAATCTCTGAGGTTTTTGTTGTCTAACCGAACTGACGGTTTTTTATCCAACGAAGGTTCCATCAAGTATCTGGGAGCGATGGAAAAGACAGCCAATCGGTGGGTGACATGGATTAATAATACGATTGATAAAGCCAGACAGTAAATGACATGATATAGCAAACGATAGATTACAAATCATTCTGAATATTAAAACATTTCTAATAAAAAATTATGAACAGAAAATTGAAAACGGCAGACACGAAAACTCAAAGAATAAGATGTCAAACGCCGGCAATCGACTGTTTTTTCGAAATACCGGTCACTTTACCGATTGATGGTTCTAAGCAACTGCCCCCCACCCCATCCCAGGAAGCAGCAATAAAAAGGTTCGAGTTCTAAAATGTATCAGCTGACGTTATAAAACCATCTGTTTTCTTCCACGTAGAATCTTTCTTTTTTTTTGGTAAATTTATCATACAAATCACTTTCAGTAAACAACTAAACACTAAAAACGTCTAAGAATTACTATTTTTGTTCACGTTTCACAGAACTCTTGGATATTTTCAGGAACATTGAACGTATGATTGGTTTCTTACTCTATATAATAAAAAGTCAATAAACTAAGGTTAAAAACACAGAGCAGTCTTGCTAATTGATTGCTAACTGCAGAATCAACCGTTTTCATGTTGGTCAGAGTGAGATCATGTCTGTGGGCTCTGTTTCGCTCACTGCTTGCACGTTTAACGGTTTCAATAACTTTATTGGGGTTTTAATGATAAATAAGTACGTTTTTTTGTCCATTAACTCCGTTTCAAAATATCATTTGTAACCGAAAGACCGTTTTAATGAATTAAAGACACCTTAATGGCTTTCTGTGTCCAAGAATGATCACTTCACAACAAGTTCGAGCTTTTTTTTTAGCCACCCTGTATATTGTACGTATATCAGTTTGCTCATGTTTCACTGGCTGATTGGATGATTATGCAGATCAGAAGTTTACCGCTTATGTCTCAATTTTTTGCAATATATGTAAACATAAATTTTAATACTCAGAAAAACGTATCTTCATTGAACTATCGTCCGTCCATCCGTTCAATTGACTTCTTGAAGCGTAGATACGAGTAACAAAAAAACATACTGTATACAGGACAGACATCAGCCGTTAAACATGTATCATCATCACACCCATTAAGAAAATCATCAAGTTGCCATCAACGTAGCAATGCAAACAGCCATCAATTACTTGTCAACATCTAATTATATTCGTGCATCTCGTCTTTGTATTTTATTACTGAAACAATCCGAAATCAACCTGGTCGTTCTGATTATCAATTCCTTCGTGAGCTATTGAGTTGCTCTCGCGAAAAATTGTAAATCGCAGTTTCTGTGAATCAGAATTTTGTTACTATCTTTTGCTTCTTCTCGCTCTGCCCTCTGTTGACCGAATGCCCTTCTGAGTTTGTAGAAGTGGTCTTTAAATTAACGCACTGCTCAATAAGTTTAAAATGGGTTGTATTTTCGTTGATCGTTTTAGTACGTTTGTTATTAGGAGGCAAGAATTGTTATCAGTAATATTATCATACAAAAAAAACAATATTAGCCTCGTGAAACGTGAACCGTGGGATTTAACCGAAATTCTTCTACGATTGCAATGCTATTTTTAACTTTTTCTTTCTTTTCTCATCTACTAATGGCGACAAAAATGTTTCATGAGTGACAGCTTCATGCGCTTTCATAGACAAGCCGGAAACGTTGTAGTGGCGGCGATGAAAATGCTCTGCGTTGATTGGTTGTATTGTGGTTGAAACAATCAACGCAGGACATTAAGTAGCGACATTGTCTTGCAGCACCACTGCACTCGGGTCTCCCCCTCTCCCCGTTTCTACATACGAACTCAAACTATCCAGAGAACAACGAATAACACTTGCCCAACTACGCACCGGTTTCTGTCCAAAACTGCAAGATACCTGCATCGCAAGCCTCAAGTCCAATTTGCCCCCGCTGTACTGACAGGCGACACGACTCTGTTGGTCACTTGGTTACGGAATGCCCGGCCAGCGACAAGCACTTCGACCTGACGGACCAGAGGACATCGCGCTTCACTGGCTCTGAATAACGGTCCTATCCACATTTGCTCATGGAAGTTGGTTGTTGAATATCTTTAGGCTTCGATTAATCATGTTATTGAGATAGTCTAGGATTTTCTATCATTATACTCAATTCTGCCCCGCTTCAATATGGTACATGAAACGTGAGCAAAAAATATGCACACTGTGGAAACACTTAATGCATGGTTATTGATGGTTTTTGTGGACTGTGAGAAAAATATAGACCATTTCTTCTCGGATACCTACGAACCGGTAATTAATGAGAAAACCTTCATGACAGTACAAATACAAAAACATTCAATGTAGATTATTAAATGATGACTGATGCATTCAATTGTTTATTCTTACAGTTCACGTTTCACGTGACGTACGGATTTTTGATTGAGCGTCGACATCGCTGAACCTTTGGCATTTTTTCTAAATTTATAACAACCTAAATGATATTCCTAAAACCCAATCCGCAGTAACATCAAACAAACTGGTTGGGTACAGTACAGGACATAAAGATGTGGCCGGCTGCGCAGAATTTCGGCGAATTCGCTGAAATTCTGCGCAGCCGGCCACATCTTTATGTCCTGTACTGTAGTTGATTATTAACGTGCCCCATTTAATCGGTGATTTCCAGGTATTTTACGCCAAAGCCTTTTGTACCTGTAGAACATGAATGTCAACATATCTGAATGCATCAGGGTTGTATCTTGTTTATAGCCGTAAAATCTATTAGGAGACTGGATATAAAAAGTTTGCGTTCTCCCACAAACCTTTTAGGTTCAGCAGACATCAATCCGAGTCCACTAAAACTTTGTGTTCAACATAATACGCTCAGAAAATTAATAACTGAACAATCAGACATATACACGTCGACAATGGTTTAGTTTTCCCAATGAAAACCCAACCCAATGTTTGTCCACTTTATTACTACAGGCACTAATATATTCGAATATCGAATGGAATTTCCGTAATGGCCAGAGGAGTTGGAAAAAACGTTGGGACAAAGGCGGAATTCTCAGAGCAACGAGTGAGTACTGTATGTGTGTCTGATTGCCAGGTTTTGATCATTGGACCAGCGGATTGCGAGTCAGGCACCCTAACCACTGGACTAGACCACTTTTTGATTCGTGACATGACATTAAGACGGCTTTGAGTCCTGGTCCTGTACTTAAGTAAGTTAAACTGTACATAAATGTATGAAATCGACGGTATACTTTTTTCAATGGTTTCTTGCATACTACATACATATTATTATCGAACTACCATACAGATAGCTTCCGGGTCATGTTTCATACGCTTTTTTGTTCTACACTGTAACACGTTCACCATTTGTTTCAGAATTTCATTGGCAACATTAAACAGTATATGACAAACAGTAGAAAATGGCATTTCTGGCATTTTTACGCAGTCATTCATGAACCGTCGCAGTTTGTTTACGTTTCACTAACCCTATGAGTAATTAGGAGACTGGATATAAAAAGTTTGCGTTCTCCCACAAACCTTTTAGGTTCAGCAGACATCAATCCGAGTCCACCAACGTCTCAATCTCAATTACGTACATTATTCGGTTAATGTTCTCAATGCTGCTGCTGCTGCTTGACTGAAAATTTTAAAACGCAGAAAAAAAGTTTGAAATCAAAAAATTTTTTAAACGAAAAAGTTACCCTGGATAGGTTATACAGTGAATAGATCAATTTAAGGAAAAACTGCTACAGCGGCTATATTTGGTTTTCATTGAGACAGATAACAGTTATTGGCCCATAAAAATGTCCATTGTTTCTAACAAGCGGGGGTGGACCATATGTCACTCATATATGATACACTTGGGCAAGTTTCTGTTCAGAGCAACAAACGGGACTTGTGGGACCAATATAGAAAACAATCTCAAACCTTTGAACTTACAAGTTAAATTTAGTTCACCAAAAACACCCAAGCATTTGAACCTGACGGTTATATTTAGTTTTTTTTACGGACGCAGATAACAGTTATTTGCCAATAAAAATAACCATTTGTTTTTTTTCCCGTACAAGTGGGGATTGGACATTCTCAAGAATGATACACTTGGGCAAGTTTCGGGTCACTCAAACAGGCGGGACTTGTGGGACCAATATAGAAAGCAATCTTGGTACATAACACAGTTCACTAAAAAACTCTATCCTTTGAACTTTCCAGTTATATTTAGGTTTTACGTACGTAGATAACAGTCATTTGACTATAAAAATGTTCATTTTCCCTTTTCCCATGCAATTTGGGATTGGACATTCACATATATGATACACTTGGGCAAGTTTCGGGTCAGTCCATCAGGCGGGAGTTTTGGGACCAATTCAGAAAGTTATTTTGAGTCACAGTTCAAGAAAGAACCTGAAAACTTGAACTTCGGCGGTTAGATTTAGTGTTTTATTTGGAGCACATAACAGTTATATGCCTATAAATTGTCCATTGTTCCATACAAGCGGTGGTGGACCATGAATCACTCATATGATACAATTGGGCAAGTTTCTGATCAGACCAACGTGGCGGGACTTGTGGGACCAATTTTGAAAGTCAACTTGGTGCATTTATGGTTATTTATAAACTTTAATGTTTGACCACCACAACAACAACAACAACAACAACAACAAAAACAACAACAACAACAACATTCAGGGTTGAATTACATTTGTACACTGGCGACCTGCGGCAAATCATTTAAAAGCATACAAACCTTTCCAGAAGATTGGGGGATTCGTAAATTTGAAACCATCCTACCGATAAAAATAAGTATATTAAATCAGCTATAAAAAACCTAAAACGCCTTTTTCTTCCCTGTTCACTAGTGATCCACTGACTGACGAATTAATCTTTCAAACGGAGGAGAATTTAGTCGACAGTCGAGATCGAGAATCGATAGTTTTCCGGCCATTTTACCTACACTTTATAGGTAACAAATTGTATTTATTGTAAACGCTGAAGAGGGGGAATTCCACTTTTCCCTCCCCTTCTCGTCCGCTCATATAAAATACCAATGACAACACCGAGTGGAGGCACATACAGTAAGCCAACGGATCCAATGGTCCGGAAACCATGATTTCGAACAAATGAACAGTTGGACAAACATACTGTAATTTGGGACTATAAAATTTCTCCAGATGCTCAATGTACGTGGACACACTAGCGGACAAGAAGGGTGGGAAAAGTGGAATTCCCCCCTTCTTGGCCGTTTTCGAAAAGTAGAATGGGTTCTCTAATGTGTAGGAAAATGACCTGAAAACTGCTAAATCCTCCCCCCTCTTTGAAGAAATTCCCCTCCCTTTGGAGGATTGGCCAGTGTGTGGACACAATAAGGGCTTGACTGAATAACCGAATTTTTAGGCAATAAGAGTAAAACTAACAAAAAACGTGGAACATTTTGTTAATTATTAATCCTTGGAGATCAATTCTTATTAGAATAACAGAAAACCCTTAAAGCTTGTTTTGAGTTACCCTGTGTGAACCCTGCATATCGGGGTGCGCACGTGAAACATTATATTTAATTATTATTTTCAAAAAAGTTTACAAAGGAGTGCTTATGTAAAGCGTGAGTTTCATACACAGA